>JAODXP020006226.1:0-58168 GCA_027497455.2 Sardinella longiceps
GGATCAACACGTACTCCTGCTGTTTTATAGCGCCAAGCCCTATTGATAACAACCTCAATGACTGAATTTTGCGCAACGCAGACTGAAATGGCAGAACAGCAGCTGACGGTAACAGAAACGAAACCAAATCTAAATCTATCAATAGTGCTTTGCATTATAAAACAGATGATTCACTCCGAATAATACCTTTCAGGCACTGCAGGACAGGTGTCAAGCAGAACGGCAGCTGTGACAGTGACAGAATGGGGCACGTCAAAACAAAACCAAATGTCAATAGCGCTTAGCACTATAAAACAGCAGGGCTGCGTGTTGATTCACTCCAGATAATACCTTAAAGGCACTGCAGTATCAAGCAGATACAGCAAGTGATAACAGCCTTCGCTTGAGACCACACCAACACATACAAATGGGAGCGCTGCAGAGTTAATGCAAGCGTGAAGAAAGTATGATATTTTTTCGCTCCTGTACCCTGTATTACTGTATCTTTTCTGATTTTTTGGATTTTGAACAAATGTGGTCTTTGATTCGTCAAACGTGCCGATGCAGGAAAACAACAATAGCATTATGCTGCACCTGCAAATTATGAGAGTGAAAACGCGAACGATATGACCGTTTCGAGCTTCCGTATTCCAAGATGGAGGCTGTATATGGATAGTCTGCCCCAGTTAATGTGCATGTGAAATTTCAAGCCAATAGGGAGACACAGAATTAATAGTGGTGGTTAATATCAATGAGAAAGGACAAGCTTGTCAACAGGTAAAACAGGCTTTGATATCGAACAATAAAAACATTACACATTGTACCTTTACAAATGATTTCAAAGGTTGCCTTCAGCAAAATCAAGTGATATAGGCTTATAATCTGGGGCCAGTTTCCCAAAGCCTGCTCAATGGCAAATTGTTCAAGTTTGTAGGGGCACATTAACATCCTTTACAAAATGTCCTCTATAGTCGATGGCAGAAATGTGGATGCAGTCTCTTATGAAACAGTTAATACTTCATGGTCTGGCATTCCTGCCACTGTCAGGAAGTTCCACCGGCGAGATTAACAAAACTGACACAAACGCCTTTCTATACCACTGGCCAGCCTTACATCTAATCAGACCACTGATAAGGTCCGTTCACTACTGTGTTGTCATGTTAAAACTTCCTTAAACATACCATTTTTTGTTGATGATATTGTAGGACTCCCTGCCATACACACAAACAGATAGCTTCAAGCATTTAAGAGCCACTCCTCAATGGGTTTTCTAGGGGATCTTTCACTGGGAAATCCCTGAAGGTATGGGCTTGGCCTATAGAAAAGTGAAAGTAAAACTGACTTACAGTACTATAAAGCTAGCCTACAGCAGAGGGCAGGCAGATCAGTGGAAGGAAGACAAGAGACGCATCACCATGGGAGCTGTGTACAGCTATTTGTACCCTGAGGTAAGCATTTAATTTTTTTCTATTTCCTGCAGCTATTCACATTAGACTTGGTACTTGGTCAAGTAGGCTAGATTTAATCAAAATATAATGTCTAGATGCAATGTCTTGGTACCTAAAGATGTGCTTTCTGACACTGTCCATCTGAAAAAGTAGCTCAAGTTTGAGTGAGGGTCAGAGACAAAATGTGACTTGAAAAGCATACAGCATGTGGCAATTTTGAGTTACCCTATGGTAAATGTGCAGGGTCACAAGGAGGAGTGGATAGTCTTGAGGAAAAATGGGAATTGGCACTGAAATCTATCAGCAACTTTTCAATAAATAAATGCTGTTGAGCAGAAAAACCTTGAGGACAGGGTAAAGATAAGACTCTGCCATCTTAACAACCAATATTGAGTCATCTTTCTGTCTTTGGGATAAGACCAAAACAACTACAAGCGTACAGGGAGTTTTTATTTGTCACATGCTTATGATTGTCAGTGTACAAAATGCAGTGAAATTTGTTTCCAGTGTCAGCCTATTTGTGCAAAGTGCAGTAGGAAAATGGCCAGATAGGTGGGTTGGTGGTACAATTGTGTGCAGAACAAATAAATACATCAAGTAGTTTGATATGGTTCAGGAGAATGAAAAACAACATTCACAAACAACTTTCACAAACAAACAAACTTCAGTATGTGATTCTGAATGCCTGCCCAGGTACAGTAGGCCTATGCATATGTATTTTAAACAGACAGATAGATCACTCACACAATAGACATACTGTAGTTAACAGAAAGACTGACCCTGCCTCCTCGAACAGCATACCAGGATATCTTATAGAAAATAAATATGGAGTCAGACAGAAACTGAAAGTCAGAGAGAAACTTCTTCAGGGTGGAGACGAAGACACACATTTAAATACTCGAAGCACAAAGGTTTGAACAGGAGCTGGGCTTACAAATGTGCACACATAAGGGTAGACATGACGTCCCTGTTATTAAACAAGAATAATATCTTTTGGCCTTGGTCTTTGCAAAGACTAGGCTATACATTTCAAGAAAGGCAACTGGCTTAAAAATGTCAATCCTCTACACTTGGACAAACATTGTAATTTCACATTGATCAAACTAAATGCACAAAGAAGTTCCAGAGAAGGGCCTGACATCTGAATAGACTGATTGACATCTGGCCTCGCATTTGACTGACTCAGAACAATCTGCCGTGCAGACTTAACAATTCACAAACAAAATGACTTTTAATGGGAAACTGTCATTTCAGTGTCCTTCAGAAAATCCAGTCACTGAGGACTCAACAACACCACATAGCCCAGCTCCGACCCAACCCACATCTGTGAGAGAATCTGACCAAAGTCCTTCTGAGGTAAGTTCCTTCACTCGGCTGCCATATTGGAGACAAGCAGTAGGCTTTGTGCTATAGAATGCCTTCCTCTAATCTAATCTGATCTAATAACCAGTAGAACTTGAAAGGAAACTTGCCGCGCATCTAACCACACTGACCTGCTGTTAAAGGTCATTGAGTGCTCTTTGTGGGAAAATAATGTTAAAAAAATTTAACACAACATAGACTTAATTCTAACAATCTTTTTCAACATCACCCACCATGAATAGTGGGTTCATGCTGTGAGGCCATCTTACACCTTTGCCATTGAGTGTAGGCCTTAATGTGGTTTTCTTAATGGTCTCATTTACATGAGATACATACATTCTTGGACATGGGGAATTTGTCACAACAAGCCATCTCCCATATGCTGTTGTTGGCAAGAAATTGTATAGTTTGGGCAATAAAACACTACATTGAGTATTTTTATGGGATTTTAAGCCCTATGGGTTGAATCTCTCTGGAATTTTCTTTTACATACACAGGTTTATCACACAATGGACAAACAGAACACAAAGCCAGGCCCTTGAACTTTTGACAAGCAGGCCAGAAAAAATCTAGATAACACTGTCATATTGAAACTGAAAGCATCTTTGAGAGGAAACAAAAATGTAAACACTCTGACTTTCAAGTGAAAGAACAATGCACCAGGGCGTTCCTGGCCTCAAACCTTCTAGTGAAAGTGCACAGGGGTTTTCCTGAAGGTTTCTCTTCAATCCATTCACATAGAAAATGACTTTTAATGGCTGACTGCATCTTTACAGGCTTCTTCAGAAAACACAATCACTGAGGACCCCCTGAACAAACATGTCCCAACTCCTACCCAACCTGTGCCAGTGAATCAATCTGACAACTGTGGATTAACAGGTAAGAGCCTGCTTCAGTTAAGTTTCACATTGAAGCTTAAAGGTGACATAGAATGGATTAATGGAGTACTGTACCTTGTTTTCTGATGTTAAAATACAATATATTCAATTGTATTTTGCCAAAAAGAAGATCAAGTGATAATTTACAAGCCTAGTTAACATCTTATATTTTAAGATTTGTATTGAAATGTTTTTTTTCCCCTCTCTCTGACCACCTTAATTGAACTGCAATGGCTTGTGGCTTGAACTGCTATTTGATCATTTGCAGGCTATGTTCTAATTCGCCCATGATTTCGTGGCTATTTGTAAATGTAGGATTTCCATATGAAAGAGGGCAGAACCATGCCTCATGTTCATGACAGCTCTTTGACCATGCACAACTTCTCTTAATTCATCAAGGCCAATGTAAAAATGTCTCCTTTTAATACTAGGCTACAGATGTACTGTATGTAGTGAACATAGGCTGATCAAGCCTGTAGTAACCTTAAAATATCTCTCAAAATCACACACACACTTCCATATAAAAAAGGTATCAAGTTTGACAATGCCTGGACATTTCTATCTCTTCTGCAGCTACACATCATTCTTATCCAGATTCTTCTCCAGAAGTGGATAAAAGAAACATCTTTGTGAAGTGTAGTGGCAAGAGAGAAGAGGTGGACGTATTTCCCCAGGAGAAGATACTTGTACTATTGAGAGAAGCTTGCCTGCTCTACCAGAAGAAGGAAGCTTGCATGAAGATTGTTTACAATGGTAAATACTACAAATACTACAAACCTCACAGTTACAAACAAGGTTCTATGGGACCTATTAAGTTTCAGTCATTCGTCTCTAGCCAGTAAATAGCAATTTCTGCGCATATTCTAATTTTAGTCAGAATAAAACTTTAAACTCTCCTGATCATCTTGTCTTTCTTCCAGGAGAAGAACTGGATGTTAACAGGACCATCATACAAGCCCAACTCAGAGCTGGATGCACAGTCAACCTCATCAGAGCTTGCTGAACATCAAGTGAAATCACTACAAACTGCTGCACCTCCTTAAAATGATGTTCTCATCTACCACAGACTTAAGCTACATTGTGTCCATCATATAATGTCTAAAAGCCAAGTTCAGATTACCCGACTTTAGCCACAACACGAGACACGCCTGTGAACTCTCCAGTGTTCAAATTATGTGACTAGCATTTTTAGTATCGGGAGGCTGATCTGCGACCTCTGTGTTTGCACTACAAGACCTGTCACAGACAGAGTGTCTCCACGTTCGTATAGCCCTCTACCTGTACATAGCCTAATAACATGCAGACTATGCAGCCGTGTCTGTGTGTCTCGTCCGTTTGCCACTGTCATGCTTTCATGTTGTCTGTACTGTTTCAACCTCGTTATTGTTGCAAAAATATTTTTAGAATTATTTACGAGGTTGTCTGGATAGCCAATTTTATCTTCTGTTAGCTTTACATCACTCTCTTCAAAGAAGCAAAGACGCAACGATATGCAAACACACTCAATATGTCATGGTCACAGTCAATATTGATGAATCCATTTTCCAATATTCATTGCCATTGCTATTCTGTTATTTATTTGTAATAAAATACATGTTACAACTCAAGTCTCCAGAATCCTTTAATACAATCTACTAGCAGTTGACTGCCATCTACTGGTCTGCTGAGGTAATGATTTAACTCAACCTACTCCGATAAAGGTATAATTTGTCTTCACATGAAATTTATATAAAAAAATTTACACAAACTATGGATAAATGCATCATAACAGACACACATGACCTCTAGACCAGGGGTGTCAAACTCATTTATGTTGAGGGCCACATGAACATTGGGGCTGCCATGCCATGTCTACATGTGCAACCACAAAATAAAATTGGAAAATAAATAAATAAATAAATAAATCCTTATGATTGTCTGACCATCACCAACACAGTCCTAATATAAAATGCGCTACCACCACTTCATTTTGTATTCCTACCCAGTTGGTAAGCAGTTATATGATGCACCATATTGGAAGAGAACAGGATCGTGTTGTGGAAATGTGACAATATTTTTTTTTGCATTGCGAGAACTATTTTCAAACAGGCCACAAAGACAACATTTGTTTTCAAGCTTTTTGAGGTGAGGATGCATGAAATTATGTAAGGGGCCTCATCGGGCCCCCAGGCCTTATGTTTGACACCCCTGCTCTAGACCACAAGATGTGCACACACGGGCTCACTGTAATGCAGTGTTTCTCAAACATTACAGGTGGTAATGTGTCTTTTTGCGATCGACCAACGGCCTCACCATGCCCCCGAATTCACCTATCATATCTGTCAGATTACTCGTGGAGCATTCGTCAGTTATGTGCACATTACAGTAAAAACAGCTTTTTGTGTTATCTGCTAGTTTCTGAAGAGCGGTTCGAGAGAAATTTGGCTTTGAATTAGTAACATGAAAATTGTAACATCCTACATCCATCTACAGGCCTAACCACTCGGTGAAATATCTCAGGGCAGGTGGGGCGTGAAAATTATCTGCCTTCCAAAGTGGGGAATGACCAAAAAAGTTTGAGAACCACTGCTATAATGGAAAGAGGAGCTGACACTAACCACAGCGCTGAGATTTGTTGGGGGAAGTCCAATGGGGGCAGTGCTGTAATTCAAAGTGAAACTATCAATAACTATAAAGTCACCGCAAGAAAGATATCAAGCAGACACAACAGTACTGATAACAGCCTTCGCTTGAGGATACCACACTATCACACACAAATGGGAGCTCTACAGAGTTTATGGAAGCGTGAAGTAAGCATGATTTTTTTCCCCCTATGTTATTTCTTGCTAGTACTGTACTAATCGACTCATGATCATTGTCCTCATATAGATATGAGATTCATGCAATAGGATTTGATTGCTGATTACTGATCTCAATTTTGAAGACTGAAGTTTAAAAATGATTTGAAAGGTTGATTGCAAAGGATGATTACAAATGGGTACTATCAATAGTTTTTACACAAAAGGGTAGACACGGCATCCCTGTTAATAAAAAGAATAACATACAGTATTTTGGCCTTGCTTGTTTACAATGACAAGGCTATACATTTCCAGAAAGTCAGCTGACTTGTCATGTAAAACGGTCATCTCATTCTTAGTTTCTCTACACCTGGACAAACGTTGCAATTTTACATCCAGTGCAAAAAGGGATTTCAGTGAAGGGCCTCACATCTGATAGACGCAGAACAATCTGCAATGCAGACTTCTCTTCAATCCACAAGCAAAATTACTTTTAATGGGAAACTCTGTCATTTCAGGTTCCTTCTCCAAATGCAGTCGAGGACTCAACTGCAACACATAGTCCAGCTCTGACCCAACCCATATCTGTGAGAGAATCTGACCTAAGTCCATCTGAGGCAAGTTCCTTCACTGGGCTACCATATTGTGATTTAGAATGCCTTTCTCTAATCTAATCTGATCTAATAACCGTTATGAACAAGGTGCGTACTGAACTTGAAAGGAAACTTGGAGCACATCTAACCCCGTTGACCTGCTGTTAAGGGTCATCGAGTGTTATTAGTGGGAAAAATAAGCAATAAAGTTTTTGATTTATTGCATTTCTAAAACTGTTAGCACATTAAACGGGAATAACTTAAAGGAGAAAGCCAGCGTGAATCAACACGTAGTCCTACTGTTTTGTAGAGCCAAGCGCTACTGTTAGCCACCTCAATCACTGGATTTCATGCAAGGCAGACTGAGATAGCGAAACGGCAGCTAACGTCAACAGAATGGGGCATTTCAAAACGAAAGCAAATCGATTAGGTTTCGTTTTTGGGTGGATGACGGATAGCAAAATTCAGACTGTCCTTTTGTCACACACGTATAAAAAATGGTAATTGTTAAGAATTGATATGGAAATGTTGTTGGTCTGATAGGATCAACTTCCTGCATACTAAAAATTTTGGTATTGTATTTAAATTTTGACATAAAACAACTATCCAAACATAAAAAATGTCATATGGTGTGACTGTCCACTATGCGTGTGATTTTCCTAATTAGAATGTATATCCATATAAAGTATAAATACTTTAAAATTTTACCAGGCAAATAAAATAAGTGGATGTTTTCTATAACCACTGAAAGTTTCGATGCCCATGCATAACGTCCAACTAAGTTCTAATCAAATATATTTTGTCCCTACAATGGACGTCATATGGTGTGACACTATATTTTATATTTTCAACGGGCATTAATTTGGACATCATTGTCATGACACGGACCCTGCTTCATCAGGAAGTTACAATAGCATGTCAGGAGTGATTGCCATGGTCAGGAGGTCAGGTCTGCCTTTTAGATTTTTATATAAAAAGCTCCATATCCGACATCATCAATAGTGGCCAAAAAATTGTGTCTTATGGTGTGACATAATTTGCAATAAAAATTGTTATTTTTCACAAATCTTCTTTATGAATTCTTAGAAAGCATTGCTGCCATGTGGTCAGTTGCATGCTAAATAATATCTAGCTGTATTTAGTTGTCTAATAAATTAGATAAACTGTCAAAATGTCATATTGAGTGACACTATGTCATATGGAGTGACATTGTTATTACATTGTTATTACATTGGGACATTGAAAATGTACAGTCACACTATATGACATTTCTGTCACACTCTATGACCAAACTGCATTTTTATATTGAAATATATGTAAAAACACGAATTCAATTTAAAAATCATATATGAAATATATTAAATCTGTGATAAGAATTTAGCAAAATAGGATCTGTACAATTTATATTTCCCTTTCCCATTTTTCCCCCATGTCACCATGTTTCACATGTAATATGCAGTTGAAAAATAGATGTTATCCCTAAAGTTCTTTTCAGTGGACTTCAAAATTCATTGTTAATGATTTTATTTTCATGAAATACCTTTTTTTGCGCTGATACATTGTGATTTGGTGTATTTCATCATATGGCGTGACACTATGTCATTTGGTGTGACGTCAAATAATCATAGAAAACGTCATAAAACAAGACTTTCTAACTGACAAATCATGACAAAATCAATAGTGTAGAAAGGAAATGACATCTGCAAGAATCTCAAGAATTTTGAGCAACTTTTGACAAAGAATGTCAGAAATAAGCTAAAATATCTGGTTAGAGTTCAGACCATTCTCCTCCTTGACATAATAACTTGTCAAATGTTAAGTTTTTATCCTAAATATTCACAAGCAAATGTTGCATATCAAAGCAAACATGATTAATAAGTACATTGACGTAAATGAAAGAAGAAAAAAATATCTAATTTTTATTTTATATCAAATTGTTTTAATGTCACACCATATGACAGTTTTAGGCACTACCTTGACAAATTCATATATAAATACTTATTTTAATTAAAAAATGTAAAAAATATTTACGTATTGGTTAAGTTTAGACTCACAGCAACACATATAAACACTTTTTAGGGATGATATTTGAAGTTTTTTAAAAATCCTTTTTTCAGGCTTATTTGTCATCCACCCTTTTGACATGCCTCATTCAGTTAGTGTTAGCTGCCGTTTCTCAAACTCGGACTACGATGCACAAAATTTTATCATTGAGGTAGCTTTCAGTAGCGCTTAGCAATAAAACAGCAGGGCTAGGTGTTGATTCACGCCGGATTATACCTTTAATTTAAAGAAGACACAACAACTAGAAATGTAGGGAATTATTTATTGATATCAATTTCTCCACCCAAAATATACTTCCTCTTAATGAATGGTTGCCAAGTAACCCAATAAACACAACTCCTTTCCCTTTGACGCAGCAGTTTAGAACAAAATGCGATTTGAGACTTGCTAAATGTTGAATTTACAACAGCATCAAATGCGATTCAGCCAATCCAAATGGAGGACCAGAATTATCAGTTTTAGAATAAATGTTAGAACTACACTTACTCATGAACGCGCAAAACCGAGTGTTAGGGCAAAGTTAGGCAAACAGTGTTGTCTACAATTAGGGACAGGGCCTAATTGTAGACAACACTGAGTCATATTCAAACTGAAAGTGAAAGAGGAAACAAAAATGTAAACACTTTGACTTTCAAGTGAAAGCACAATCCACCAGGGCATTCCTGGCCTCAAACTTTCAAGTGCAAGGACACGTCAGCACATGGGGGTGTTCCTGTCCTAAATTCTGATCTGACTGTTTTAGAACAATCTTCTTTTCAGTCAATCAACATAGAAAATGACTTAACGGCTGACTGTGTCATTACAGGCTTCTTCAGAAAATGCAGTCACTGAGGACCCCCTGACCAAACATATCCCAACTCCTACCCAACCTGTGCCTATGAATCAATCTGACATCTGTGGAATAACAGGTAAGAGTCTGCTTCACATTGAAGCTTAAATAATAGGCTACAGATGTATGTAGTGAATATACTGTAGGCTGATCAAGCCTGTAGTAGCCTTAAAATATCTCTCACTCTCACACACACTTCTATACAAAAAAGGTATCAAGGTATTGTTTGAAATTGTCTGGACATTTCTATCTCTTCTGCAGCCACACATCATTCTACTCCTGAATTGGATAAAAGGAACATAATTGTGAAGTGTGGTGGCAAGACAGAAGAGGTGAACGTATTTCCCCAGGAGAAGATACTCGTACTATTGAGAGAAGCCTGCCAACTCTACCAGAAGAAGGAAGCTTTCATGAAGCTTGTTTACAATGGTAAATACCACAAATACTACAAACCTCACAGTTCCAAACAAGGTTCTAAGGGACCAATGACATTTCAGTCATTAGTCTCTGTAACTTTAGCAAGGTTTCCTTGAAAAACAACCTCTTATGACTACACAGCGACTATCTTCACACACAGAACCAGAGCTGCACATTAAATAAATAAATAAATAAAAAAATAAAAAAAAGAAAGAAAGAACACTAGTTTCCATGTATGTCACATACATGATTTTACTCCATGAATATGAAGAGTTCAGATGCAAAACCCCCTAAACACCATTTTTGTGAAAACTGAGTTAATGATATTGTGTGAATCCTGTATAAATCTAGAATATGTAAATGAAATGTTTTTGTGAAAAAAATAAAATAAAACCTGCTCCCCGCCGTGTCTAAAATATCTGTTTACAATCAAAACACTGTAAACGCCTGATAAAAAATGGCCTTTTTCTCAAAAAGTGGTCAAGTGGAGTTAGGGGGTTTTGCATCTGAACTCTTCATATGTAGAACACAAGGGCTTGAAACCATTCAGGGGGAACAGAAGGCTGTGTATGGGCATCTGTATACTGTATATGGGCATAAATAAAAAACCTGACATGACAGATCCATTCACATCAGTTCAATAGCAATTTCTGTGCATACTCTGTGCAATTTCTGTGCAATTTTAGTCAGAATAAAACTTTAAACACTCCTGTTCGTCTTTTCTTTCTTCCAGGTGAAGAACTGGATGTTAACAGGACCGTCATAGAAGCCCAACTAAGAGCTGGATGTACCGTCAACCTCATCAGAGCTTGCTGAACACCCAAGTGGAATCACTACAAACTGCTGCACCTCCTTAAAATGACGTTCTCATCTACCACAGACCTGAAGCTACATTGTGCCCATAATCTCTAAAAGCCAAATTCAGATTACCCGATTTTAGCCACTGCACAACAAAACATAACATGCCTGTGGGCTCTCCAGTGTTCAAATTATGTGACTAGCATTTTTAATGTGACTTCTGTGTTCACGCTACAAGACCTGGCACAGACACACTCAATTTGTCATGGTCACAGTCACTATAAACTCCAATCAAGTTTATCATACCATAAATGCTGCTATTTATCCAAAGGATACATTAATTTGCATTAATTTGTCAAATATTGATTAATCCATTTTTCAATATTCATTGCCATTGTTATTGTTTTTTTGTAATAAAATACTTGCAATCCTTCAATGCAATCTACTAGCAGTTGACTGCCATCTACTGGTCTGCTGAGGTAATGATTTAACTCAACCTACAGTACTACGATAAAGGTATAATTTGCCTTCACAAATTAAATTTATATAAAAAAATTAATACATAAACTATGGATGTATGTGTCATAACAGACACACGTGACCTCTTGACCAGGGGTGTCAAACTCATTCATATTGAGGGCCATATGAACATTGGGGCTGCCATCCTTTCCAGTTGGTAAGCCGTTACATGATGCACTCCACAGGGAGATGCCAGGATGGTGTTGTGGAAATGTGACACAATAAATACATTTTACATTTTTTGCATTGCGAGAACTATTTTCAAACAGGCCACAAAGACAAATTTTCTTTACAAGCTTTTTGAGGTGGGGCCGCATGAAATTATGCAAAGGGCCACATCCGGCCCCCAGGCCTTATGTTTGACACCCCTGCTCTGGACCACAAGATGTGCACGTACACAGGCTCACTATAAAGGAACGAGAAGCTGACACTAACCACAGCGCTGAGATTTGTTGGGGGAAGTCCAATGGGGGCAGTGCTGTAACTCAAAGTGAAACTATCAACAACTATAAAGGCACTGCAGGAAAGATATCAAGCAGACACAACAGTACTGATAACAGCCTTCGCTTAAGGATACCACACCAACACATACAAATGGGAGCTCTGCAGAGTTTATGGAAGCGTGAAGTAAGCATGATTTTTTTCCCCCTATATTATCTCTTGCTAGTATTGTATTAATCGACTCATGATCATTGTCCTGATATAGATGTTTATCAATGAGATGCACTGATGCACTTTATATGTCTGCTTCCAATGGCTACTATCAGTCTGTCTGTGGTGTCACAATGTCTGTGTCACTAATTGCCCGCCCTGTTGTGAGTTGTGGTCTGAAGTGTGATGTGTCCACTATGTTGCATGTTATGTTTTAATGAAGTACCAACTCACTTGTCTGTACACCAAATCTACCTCCGGGCATAAATAAAGTTATCTAATCTAATCTAATCTATATTCATGCAATAGGATTTGATTGCTGATTATTGATCTCAATTTTGAAGACTGAAGTTCACAAATGATTTCAAAGGTTGCCTTTAGCACAATCAAGTGATATAGGCTTATAATCTGGTGCCAGTTTCCCAAATCCTGCTCAATGGCAAATTGTTCAAGTTCGTATGGGCACATTAATATCCTTTACAAAATCTCCCCAAATCAATGGCAGAAATGTGGATTCAGTCTCTTACATAACAGTTAAGACTTCATGGTCTGACAATCCTGCCACTGTCAGGAAATTCCACTGGCGATATTAACAAAACTAGCACAAACGCCTTACACAAACCACTTGCCAGCCTTACATCTAATCAGACCACTGATAACTGACAGCTTGAGGTCCGTTCACTACTGTGTCGTCATGTTAAAACAAAACAAAACAAAACAAAATGTGTACAATAGTACCAGGGGTTGAATGCAAACACCTTGGAGATACTTATCATGTTTATTTAATCCATAAATTTAATGCAAAACTCTGTCTAGTCAAACCATGGAGGTATTAATAAACCTGGAGAAACATACCAAGTCACATTCATTCTCCCATTCATTCCAATGCTAGGCTGGTTAATTCATCCAAAATTGAACAAAATTTTCAGTTGTCAAGATGGCGTTTCATGGAGCTCACTTCCGACTCCATTTCATTAGGCCAATTATGGCCCATGTTACTAATGGAGAAGTGGAAGTGTACAAGCACACTTAAGTAATGGTGAGTTTGTCGATTTAAATCTTTATAGACAGAAAGAAGAATTATGTAATCTACTCTCAATTTCACTGGTAATCATTGCAGGTATTTCAATACCTGTGAAATGTTGTGTCTAGTTAGACTTGGTGAGCAGCCTTGCAGCTGGATTTTGCACCATCTAGCTGGGATAGAGTGGACTGAGTGACACCAAAATAAAGAGAGTTACAGTAATCCACGCAAGATGACATAAAGGCATGAATCAATATCTTAAAATCGTTGACAGAAACCATAGTTTTGGCTTTACTTAAAGAAGAAATTTGGTATGATAAGGACCCAAAGTATATTGTAACATAATAACAAGTTGAAACACTTGCCAGGAGCATAATTTTGATACGTTCTTGCAGGCCGGAGAAAACCACTTGCTAGTTGTAGCTTCCAGGGGCAGCCAGCTAGGTGTTAGTAGCCAGATCGTTGTTTTAAATCATAGAAAGGCTCAAAATAGCCCCACACTTTGTTTATAGTATAATGACAGTTCCAAAATTTGAAACTAGGCATTGAAAACATTGGATGCCCCCAAGATTATATATAATTATATTTCAATTGCTAGTTTCAAATGTTTCTATGTTTTTCTATGTTTAGGAAATGTTGAGTTGAAGATGTATCTAATCACGTTTTTTTTTAGGTTGTCAAGCATTCCTCATAAGTCTTTGTACAGTTGGTCGACTCCATGTAGATTAACTCTCTTGGTCACTTTGCTTCTTTTTTTTTTTAATTTTTGTTTGAAAGCTCACAAAATACTGTAATCTAATATATTAATAGTGATTAAATTTTGGCCATATCAATCAGCCCTACAGGGTGCCACCTGGTATATGTGCCAAGGAAACAGATTGAGGAGAGGAGAGCCAAGGGGCCTTGAGCAAACTATAAACTGACATGAGGAAATCAGTGTTTCCCACAGAATTTTCTGAAACTATGGGGGGCTCACCATTTCGACCCCCCCCCCCAAAAGAAAACAAAAAAAAACAAAACATTTTTTGGAATTGAGTAGTCGATTTTTTTCATCGATTTATCAAGTAATCAATTACAACTTTGTGTTTTTAAATAAATCAATGTTATACAAAAGGTCTTACTGGCCCAGCCATTGTCTCTAAACTCTTTCAGCTTATTACAAAACTTTAGAACTTTGTAATCAACACTCTAAAATTTTGGCTTATTGGCATCTAAACTCATTGTCATATTTGTGACATTAGGCTATGTAATGTTACATCAGTGGAACATCATTGTAGCATTAGGCCATACACATGGCACAACGTCAACTTATTGTAAAACGTGTGCCATCAATAAAATTAAACTTTACAAATAAAGGCTATTTGTTCTTAGTTTTAGCTTTTAAAAGCCAAAACGATTACACGCCTATCAACAGGAAAAAAAAAACCTGGGAATACAGAATAAGCCCAAATGCATTCACAGTAGCCTGCAACACGTAGAGACAGAGGAAGGGAGGGAGCGTGTCTGTGTCTGTCAGCAGCGTGCGCCAAGCGCACTTGAGAGAGAGAGTGAGTGACTGTCTGTGCGTTTGCTGTCTTAATTGTAAATATCATAGGCCTACATTAGGCTACCCATAACTGGCATCAAATTGTAAATATTGTAACTAACGCGTGGTTAGCTAGGGTAAATCAGCTAGAGTCGACTTTCAGGCAACTTTTCGCTTGGTAAACTGCCTAAACGGGCGGATAGGCTACTTTCTGCACAGGCAGAGCAGTAGTTAGGGAAGGCTGCATTCGTACACCTTGTTCACTTTACCAAATATATAAATGTTCCCACGCTAGCTGCCTTTTATGCCCGCCAAGCTTGTTTCCGACATCGATACCAAGAAATAACGCATTTTATAGGCTCTTGGTGGAACGCTATTTCACTGACATCGGATTTACTCATGCCAACGGACATTTGATAAATAGATTAAATCTATTTATAGTATTCAAATGACATTAACAGCCACTCATAGGCGACATCTTTGTCATTTTGTAACTAATTAATGGCTAATCTACTTCAGGCCTCAGAGCGGCACAGGTCTGCGCATCTCTTTCAACGTGTGTGTCAGCGCTTGTGCGAGATTGGAGAGGCGCAGCGCTGTAGATTCGAAAAGAGCTTTATGATATTTTTTCCACCTCAAAGAGGGCCTGAATAAGCGATAAGTCTGCATAAGTAATAAAAAGCAATGCAAAACTAAAGACAAAAACTGAAACAGTGGTAGAATATGTGTTGGAATAGCGGATTTTTTTTTTTTTTTCCTCCATCCCGTACGAAACTATGGCGGCTCTCAGGAAACTATGGTGGCCCGCCATAGATTAATACATGTGTGGGAAACACTGGGAAATGCACAGGACATCTTGAACGTGCCAGTGCCTGTCAGTCATTCCAATAATACTTTGTACTCTTTCACTCTCCCTCTCACTCACTCACATAGAATCACTCTCTCTCTTAACATTTACTACTTATTATTATTCATTCTGAGGAGCAATAATGAGATGAGAATAAGACTATCTTGAATCTTGAAATCTAAGGTCACTTCCATGTTTGGTGTAGACTACCTGATTGATGTTCAATCCCCCAAGTCCCTTTGGATAAAATAATTTGTTAAGCACGTACCAAAGGTACTTAACTTTAAAAATGTAGGCGCACAGTGGTGATGCTGCTGATCTGATATTTGGCTGACTGCAATGAAGCTTCACTTCACTGGGAAAATGCATTTCAATAGACAACTGTCACTGCAGGCTTCCCCAGATGATGCTGTTACTGAAGACTCCCCAAGAACAAATGACCCTGCTCTCATAGGACCTGCGCACTTAAGTCAATCTGACTACAGAAGCACAACAGGTAATTGTCCATGGGTGAATCTTCTGAGACTTTTACCTTAACACATTTCAGGCAAAACACTACAGATCCATACACACACACACACACAATCACTCTCTCTTTACTATTTAGCATTACTTATTCTGAGGAGCAGAAAGGTTTTTTTTTTTTTTTTTACAGTGTATTCAGGGGTCAGACAGCTAGCGAATCAAGGGGAGATGCCTGTGATTTGAGATAAAAGTGAAATCGCACAGAAATCCATGCAGGAACTCATATCACACCTTTAATACCGTCCAGAATTCCAGAGTGATGCTAGCTTTGCCAGACCACAGTTCATTTCTGAAGGCTACCTAACCTGCTCAGTTGCTGTACTATTTTCATGTGCAAGTACTGACAAAGCTTATTATTACCTCCTTTTGGTCACGTTGGTTTGTCTGTCTGTCAGCCTGTCTGTCTGTCAGCAGGATAACTCGAAAAGTACTGCACAGATTTTGATGAAATTTTAGGACAATGTGTATATTGGGACAAGCAAGAACTGATTCTACTTTGGTGGCAATCGGTGATCCAGAACATGATCTGGAATGTTTAATGTCTCTGTGACCACATCGCCTTGGCGGAGGTCTGCGCTCTCTGAGCGCTTTTGTAGTTGTTGTTAAATATTTCCCACACTAAAGACCATTGATATGGAATGGTGATTTAATCAGACCAACAACACCCTGTCAGCCAATCAGAAATGAATCTAATTTCTCCAGGTAATATCGTTTGATAACATCTAGATTCCTTATCTCCATCTCACTTGTAGCTACAGACCACCAAGATATCTCTCCTGAAGTGGATAGAAGGAACATCAATGTGAAGTGTTGTGGCAAGAGTGTGGTGGTGGACATGTTTCCTCAGGAGAGGGTAATCGTTCTGCTGAAAACAGCCTGTCAGCTCCACCAGAAGAAGGAAGCTTGCATGAAGATTGTTTATGAAGGTAAATACTACAAATCCAGAAAAGGTGCAAATGTATGCAGATCCCAAACTTTGAAACTGGAAGCAGGACTAAAAACAGGAGACATAAATGTGCAACAAAAACGTCCGCTCCGTTTATTTACAAAACCAATAGCCCTGCCCAAGATGTGATGTCACAATCAAACCACAGTTACAAACAAAGTTCATTAGAAACCAGTCTAAGCCAGCGGAACTTTAGCACAATTTTCTTGACCACCAACCTTATGACTACAGAACAGCAATTTCTCCTCATATCAGCAGAAATTGTACCAGGAACAGAACCAGGGTTGCTTGCGATGAGATTTCAGCCAGAAACATAATGGAAATCACAAGACTATAGTGTCCATTTATGTCACATACTCATTAGCTTGGTCATAAGCAGCCCATCAGTCTACACTTCTCTTCCTATCAGGGTCTGGGATTCCGGCCATTGACCTCGTTTGCATTGACCCAGAGTCAATCAGTGAACTTGAAGAATGCAGTGCGAAAATAAATAGGCTATCAGTAAAGGGCTGATTCAATTTTGAATTTAAACATCTCCAGCAAGCAATCATTTCGAGATAGCCGAGATCCCCGACCTTCCCGACCTTCGTACAAGGAGAAGCACAGACCGAGGGGCTGGTTGTGACCATGCTACACACTCATTGTTCTTCTCCATGGAAACCAAAGATTTTAGAGTGCTACGCACTGCACTCTAGAATCTTTGATGGAAACCATCAGCCTACAAGTTCACAATGCAAGATGACAAGAAGTCAAGTTTATCAGCAATGTCTGATTAAACAAATATAGCTTAATCTAATCTAACTATTAATTTCAGGTGAGGAACTGGATGTTGACAAAACCGTGGGGGAAGCCCGACTCAAAGCGGGATGCACCGTCAACCTCATCAGATCCGGTTGAAGACCATGTGGAACTCAGTACACAATATTGCACCACCTCGGCTATAAACTGTGACCCTCACATCCAAACTAACCTTGTCCATATAACACACAGCTGTTTCTCTGAGGGTATTACACTCCATTATTATAACAACACTATGTACCTTTTCACTACTGTTTGAGACATCACTTACATGTACTGTAAATATTTACAACATTTTGATCTGGTAAATCTCCAAATAAATCCGTACAAGTGAAAAAGAAGAAGGGAGGCCCCACACAAGAGCTTGATATTATATTATGAAAAATTGTATTAAACAAAACAAGTGCCGAAAAGAAAACAGAACAAAAGTTGGGTAACAAACGTTTCGGGACTAGCTCATCATCAGTGTTCCCAGCTTCTACTTTTTCACTTGCATGGATTTATTTGGAAGTTACGCACCAAGCAAGACAACACCATAAGACAAAGGCGTGGACACCACTCTCCCTCTCTACAAATTTCCAAATAAACCTAGATAGCATGAATGGTTGTATGAAGGGTGGATATAATTCCCACAAGCTATCCATCTGCACTGTGCATTTCTGGCTGGCGAGTCGGAACCTAGTTACAGCATCGCAATGTTCACTGCATTGCTTACAAACACCAATTAGAATAATTGAACAGCGTCAGTAAGATTCTAATTTGAAGTGTCATTGCCGTTGTTATGTCAAATTGTTTTACTGTTTTTAAAGCATGATGAAGTTCAGTCTCCAAGTCCTTTCATTCAATCTACTAAGTGGAGTAATTACCTGCCACCTACAGGTGGCAACTGGTATGACAGGTATGCCCACTATAGCAGCAGAGTTTGTAACTGAAACACCAAGACGAACTGCATGGCACACTCACTTGACAAAAGTTACAAAGCTCTTATTTGCCATGGCTTCATCACATTAAAGGGATATTCCACCTTTTTATGAAAATTGATTATTCACCCTTTTACCTAGAGTTACATTTTGCTCTTGCTCAGTGCATGCTTTTTCCTACTCTGGCAACCCCACTTTTAGCTTAGCATAGGTGCTGGAAAGTAAAGTAGCCACAGAGTTGCTGATCTGCCTACTTTACAGAAAACACTGACAGCAATAAAGAATTCATCATGGACTTGAAGAGGTCCCATGTATCTCATTTGCCTAGTAAAACATGTGGACTTTGAACCATCAGTAAAGCTGTGATCTGTAAAGCTAGACTGAACCTACTGCACACCTTTTATTTGTGACATGAACTAATAGTGTAAAATATATTTAATAGGGTGTCCTTTTTCTGACTGAATATTGTGCTCTTCATATTCCAATATTACATGATTGGACAGGACACACAACGCACAGATCAAGGAGTGGCACAGATTATCAACCTCTGTAGAGTAGCAGCCCTCTTGGCACTGACCCGCCTACATGTATGCTGGGGTAAAGTGAAAGCATAATGTACTTTAGTGCCATATGCTCCTGCAGCAGCATGGCATTGAGAGCTGTGTTCAGGCTGACAAACAACCTAAAATAGACTATAGTGTAGAGTAAATTATATACACTAGGATGGGGGCAGTGTACAGTCTTCTGGAAGCAGCATACAATATCATCCGTCCACAGGTAAGATGAAACATCATGCATCAAACATCATCAATCTTAGAGACTTACTGTGTGTGTGTGTGTGTGTGTGTGTGTGTGTGTGTGTGTGTGTGTCCACGTCATTTTGATAGAAACTACTATCTGTAATCAGATAATGAAAATCCTTCTAACAACTTCAGTGTCACTGATACAACAGACAAGTCAGGCTATCATAGCTTCTGTTTGAAACTACTCTCTTATCTTATTAGTCAACAAGGCTCATTAAGGATAATCCTCTGCTTGAGAACAAATCCATATGTTCTGATGTGAATTTACAATGGTGGAGTAAAACACAAACTACTAAAGAAAAAAAAGAAAAAGTTATGCCTTGTTTATATTATAGGTATGCCTTGTTTATGCTATAAACCTTGCACATCGAGGTTAGAGAGGTGTACTCACATTTGTAGCGTGGTGGAATCGTTTTGCAGGGTCTTGCTGATTAATGTTCTATAGAAAGAATGACAGAATAAAGTTACCTTACAGTTCTCCGCACTTCACAAATGTCTTAGACAGGCACAGCTTCCAATCCATGACATATGTATAACAGTTTGCTTCAGTGTATGTAAAATACTCTGCGCCAGTGTGGCAAAAAACTAACACATCATAGTTAGTGTCATACACTAACTGTGTATACTGTCATTCCAACGCAATAATCAAGGAATGAGTAGCATGTCCCATTTAATCATGAGGAAATAGTTGTGTTTTCCTTTTACCGTAAATATAGCCTCATTGTTTGTGAATCACATACTGTATCGCTGTCTGTTACACTCAGCATTGAAAATGCGGAGAAACCGAGTAGGTTATCATACACTTCAGAGTTATCGTCAAAATTATCCCACAGTGTGCAATTAAGAACTTAAAGGTTTAGGTTTTAAAAAGTATACAATTAGTTTTATGGAGAAAGATCTTGAAGCAAAGACACAAGCGACCCAAGCGAACGCCAGGTTTTACGCCAAGCATATTGTGTTCTGCTGCTCTGAAAAACTGAATGAACAAAGCAAACCTAGACAGTCAGACTGGACACATGTGCATTTGCACACCTGATCACCTTAATTACCTGCACAGCATCACCAGTCCACCTGTGGCAGGCTACCGAGACAGGTATAACAGAGACAGACCTAGCCTACTGACTACAGCCCAGGGAAGAGAACACACCAATTATCTGTCAATCAAAGGAAACGTATCTCCAGGGACTTTTCCAGGACATTTCAAGGCTTTTTCCCTCAAATTCAAGGACACGGATCGAGGTGTAGGCTAATGTTATCGGAACAACAATACACCAATTCTCGATACAACAACATGCTAATAGAATTTCCTTTATTGCTATACCTATGAAATACAGAGGTATGACTGGCCAGTGGTGATCGGCGTAGTGAGCAAATTCATGTTTAGAATGAGATCTTTTCAGTCAATGATGTAAGAGTGCACACTCTTGGAGGTGCTGCTAGGCGAGGTTAACTGTAAATAGAATTTAGCGCACACTCAAATCTTCTTTTTTCTTAAGTTTATTTTGAATTGTTTCAATGAAACCTTGACAAAGGCCAAACGGCTGAAACGTTGGTCAAAATAAACTTAAGAAAAAAGAAGATTTGAGTGTGCGCTAAATTCTATTTAGAATGAGATCTTTTAAAATCAAGGTTTGGTGTAGGCCTAATTCCAGCATAGCCCTGTTGTACAATTTTGCTTAGTGCACTAGATAACTAGCCTGACATGCCAGACTATAACAGTATAGTCTGGAGACCAGTGATAGACCCCCGAGTAAAACTGTGGCTATTTGTTAGCAATGCAGTGTATATTGGCATGTTGCAACCAGGTGTTCTTTTATTTTGAGCTTGTTTAATGTGCCTCGCTGCTGGCATTGAAACTTGTGTGTGTGTGTGGCCTTTATGGAATCATAACTTGTCCGCCAACATAGCACTTTGAAACGTCTTGTTGTTGTACAGTATGTGCCAGGACTCCACCAAACCACCAGAAAAGGGAGTGTTTTTGGAACTGCAGGTGTTCAGCCACAGGCATAAATTATCAGAGGGCCACAGTTATTTACAGGTTTATCAACATTCTAAATGGGTGATGATTCTTCAAATTTGTCAGTGAAAACATTTCAGGCAAAGCTGTGAACACAATACAGATAATGTTGTTTGATGTTGTTCACTATATTTTTGTGATATATAGGCCTATAGAAACAGGCCTAATTAACATGAAGAAATATTAGTCATATCTTTACTTAACATTAATGATAAACAGAGTAATTATCACTCCTAAATCATTATGATTAAATACTGGAACAGAACCCAATCCTATGATATTTAATCATAATGATTTAGGAGTGATAATTACTCTGTTTAAAGATATGCTAGCAATGCAGTGTATTTTGGCATGTTGCAACCAGGTGTTCTTTTATTTTGAGTTTGTTTAATGTGTTTAATACTACCATCATCAAACACACAAAAAATACCTTTTTTCACGATATTTACGGCAGAGCAGACCCTCCAATTATTTGTTACAAGGGTTAAAGTTAACCAAAAAAAAACACAAATGAAAAGTATAACAGACGGTGTCGGGTTCAACCTATTTTCTTGAGCTTTTTAGACTTTGGCTCCAGGGGCGTAAAGTTAACCCCCGCAGCCCCCAGTCCAAGGGGCCCCGCCCAACCTGTCATTTCAAAAGTTGAAATAATTATTGTTCTCTTAATGCAAGTCGTAGCGCTCCGTGACGCATAGGCGCTGATAACGCTAGAAAATAATAAGCTAATACATCGGTATTTTAAAAGAACGTCTTCTCCGAGATAAACACATGACGTTACCTATGCCTGCAGTCACTGGTTTCACCTTGTCAGTGCGTGGTGTGTGTGTGCGTGAGTTTGGAGAAGAGGGCGAGAGGACGGCATAGCTGGTCACAGGGAACCGCATTCCAGCAAATGGATTTATAACGGTGCCGTGGACAGCAAACACAGCGATTCAGTGTATAAACGGGAGAAAAGTGTATTAGTCTATTTCTTGCACGTTTTAGTCGGTGACTTCAAACAAATAGTTTATCTATATGCACAAGTTCACCATCCGCGCAATAGACAGCTGTTCAGGTGGTCTGATGTGCGGCGAGCTTTGTCAAGTTCTTGTTCAGATTTCGAGAGCTTCAAGAGCAATGAAAGTACTGATTATTCGCGGAACACAAGCAGCATGACGACCAGTGGCGGAACAACTGAACCTAAGGCCCCGGGGCAAAACGCCAAACGGGCCCCCCACCCACTCCCAAAACGCACGCACGCACCCCCAAGCGCACAGAGGTGCCGGTGTTCCATGTTGGATGGTTTTCCTGTTGACTGGCGATGTTTGCCTAATTCCACTTAATATGCATAAGGTCCTGCCCATGGAAATTCAAATGGGCGGTCGTGGCAAACCCCTCATTTTCACGATACACATTTCAAGGGGAAAAACCGCAATAAAGATCTTTCCAAAAGTTTGGCTTACTGTCTAACCTTACTGTCCTCTAACATTATACAAAATAAGTCGTAATCTGCTATGTTAGCAGAAAAACACGACGATAGATAATATCGTTTTCAGTCGTGATCGAAACCATGATCACAAGAGCAAGAATGAAATTTTTTTCTTGGCCTTATGCGCATCCTTCTATGCCACTAGGGATTTCCATTGAGAGAACATAAAATTATAAATCATTTTAATTAGAGCCTAGACCATATGCTGTCCATGTCAATTTGGTGCTATCACAAGTTAACATAATCACAAGCTCAGCGAGTTTGATACAGAAATATGGGTCATCGATGCAATGACAATCAAAAGGGATCACGCTTCAAACGCATCAAGTTTTGCAGCATGCAGTTAACATACGAAATAACATAGCCTACGAAATCCTGTTTCCGATAAAACCAGACTTATGAAATTACATTCTCAGCTTGGCTTCTTTATGCATTGAGCTCCAAATAGCCTGTGTCAAAATCTGTTAGGGGCAATTGTACTAACATCATGAGTGGCGTAAAGGGATAGGTCAGTATCTTTTAGAAATGTTTAGAACATTTTTGCGGCCAAGGTTCGAGTTGCATAGTAATTTCATTCATTTTCTCTAGTTAGTAAGTTTTATAAACGCAGGTTGTGGTGAGGAGAGTGTGTAGGCCACAATGCTGATGCCATTTGGACTGGTAGGATTGTTTACTGATATCAAACTCGCTGTGCTTGTTTATGTTAACTTGTGATAGCACCAGTTGACATGGGTGTAGCCTATTTACCTCTAATATTAACCTGTGACATAGGCCCTAATTAAGTCAAATATCTGTGCAGCAGCGGCATTGGGACGAGCCTGGTGGCGTAACAGGATACGCATGGACTATTTCTGAAGTTTACTCTTTGCTCCCGTGATCATGGTTTCGATCACGACTGAAAACGATATTATCTATCGTCGTGTTTTTCTGCTAACATAGCAGATTACGACTTATTTTGTATAATGTTAGAGGACAGTAAGGTTAGACAGTAAGCCAAACTTTTGGAAAGATCTTTATTGCGGTTTTTTCCCCTTGAAATGTGTATCGTGAAAATGAGGGGTTTGCCACGACCGCCCATTTGAATTTCCATGGGCAGGACCTTATGCATATTAAGTGGAATTAGGCAAACATCGCCAGTCAACAGGAAAACCATCCAACATGAACACCGGCGCTGAAATAATCTCTACAACAATTCAGACAGAACAATGTATATCGCTCAGTAATGTGTCCATTCGGCATGTAGCCTACTTTAAGGCATAATAATACAACCAACCACATTACAAAAAACAGCCCTGGTATTTGCACTTCCATATTTCCAATAAGTGGCTAACAGGGACACGCGCACGCAATTCACAGTTCACAGATATTTTTTTGACACACGGAAACGGCTAGTTCAAGAGCTCATTTAGTAGCCCATGCTAATAATCCATGCTTTAAACTACTGCACCAAAACAATGACACACCAATGCATATAAAACATAGAGCCAGCCGCTCAAATAAAAACCTGAGTCTTACCTTCATGCAGTTAACGAAATACGAGACAGCTTGCTCTTCTCCACAACCTTGTCTATGGATAGCAGTGTCATTACTAGCCTACTACTAGTGCAGCTAGCTAAAGCCGCAATTGAGTTGACAATTTCGTGCACGTTTCGCTATCAGTAAACAGTGCTCTCTTCAATTTGTCTCGTTTTTGCTCCGCTCCCTCCCCCTTGTGTTGCTTGGAACCCCTGTTAATTTGTTTAGCCTGGCCAGCTCAACCTCTCCTAACTGTGGCTAGATGACTTTCAGTTTCCAAATGAAGAGTTGTTTTGCTACTCTGCCTTGATGCTCCCAGAAGGCATTGCTTTTTTAAAACATTATTTAAAAACAATCAAATAAAAAACCGAGATTTCTTTCATTTCAAACAATGCACAATTTCTAACATGCCAATGAGAGAGCTGGTTACAAAATAATGACTGACAAACAATTTCCTGATTCTCAATCTCCCTCTCCACATTCCTAACCCTTCTCTACATTGGCCAGAGCTACAGCCAGTGTTAGCACAGGGACAGGGAACTGAGTCATGTTCACAACTAGTAGAAGCAGACGGTGAATTAAAAACTCAAAGAGGTCTAAAGATCGCCTTCTCTTTATTATTCTGTCCATCCTCTATTGTGTCCCGCTTTTACTTTTAAACATGCTTCATCCGTACATATTCTCGTACACAACCAACAGAGAAGCCATGCGCACTTCTTCCCTAGTCCACTGACAGCTGACGCAGCAGGACGGTGGCTTTCATACTAAACTACCCATCATGCATTGCACTTTTTGCAAATTGCAAAATGTAAAAACAACCATTCTAAATACATAACAGCTTAGTTTTGCTCGAAAACCTTGTAATTTAGTTTATTTTAAGTGTCTTTAAGGAATTTAAAAGATTATTATTTTTTTTTTAATATAAATAACCATGATAAGAATGATAAGCAAAGACAAGGGGTATATAATGTAATGCACAACTGAAGTCTTTCACTGTTTTCAGACTTGTCTGCTGCAATGCAACTAAAGTGTGGTCAAGAAAATTTTCGTGATGCAGTTGAAGGTTGATGAAGGGGCCCCTCCTCCATTGTGGGAGGGCCCTGGGCCCAGGGGCGGTGGCCCTGTCCGCCCCCCCATAGCTCCGCCCCTGATGACGACGGAGTAGTTGCTTTATTAATATCGGATTTTTAAAAGAGCTAAACATCTAAACAGCTAGCCTAAACATCAAGGCTACATTAGTGAAGCCACAGCATTACAATTGAAAATACTGAATATACTGTAGCCTCTTCATTCTTTATTACACTATGGGAGTTTTAATTAAAAAAAATAAAGTCAAATATTTTTTTCCCCTTAAAATAAGCCCAATTTAAAACAGGGTTTGCCATGGGAAACAAACCAATTAGGCTATAAGTTTTGAAGAAGGTGTCCAATTCCTTAAGTGCTACTGTATGTGAAGTGTGACGCACACATTTCCCATTGTCCATCCAGAAGGCAAGTTCTGCATTAAGGACAAATAACATTAGTTAACCGGAGCCCAATAACTTAATAGGACTAATTGCTCTGAAGCTCACATTTTAGGCTACACTTAGGCTATAGACCTAGAAAAAAGCATATTTCTTTCATGCGATAATAAGTTATAAGGAACTGAGACCCTCTATTACCCTGATTGTCCTGAGTCTAATGATAACAGTTATAACAGTTGTCTATTATGAAAATTTTTCCACATTCATCCAAATGTTCCTCAGAAGGGGGCCCCGTTTGGTTTCCTGCAGGGGGGCCCCGAGTGTTTGCGTTACCCCACTGTTTGGCTCCCTGACTATTTAGTGGATGTTGTCAGCACATGTGTTCTGTGCATATGGAATGTATTTCTGGACAGGCACTGAGTATTTGAAGGGAAAAGAAAAACATTTTTCACATTTATCTGATGAATAATACACTGTATACACTAAAATAGGCACAATTTTCTTTCGCGATATTTCCGGCAGAGCAGACCCTCCAATTATTGGTTCTTAGGGTCAAAATTAACAGAAAAAACTCAAATAAAAAGTATAACAGACCATGTCCGGTTCAACCCATTTTTGAGACTTTGGCTCCCTGACTATAGCCTATACTATTCTATTTAAAAATACAAACCAGACAAATGTATCTCCCCAGCTTATCAAAAAGCAGCAAAGTGTCTGTGAATCTGAATGAGTGGCTAAATTAAATTATAATTTTCCAGGTCAGTACAAAATTTTTCCAGGACATTTTAACATTTTAGCCAATTTCCAGGTGTTTTCAATGACTGGAAAGGCCATCTCTAAAATTTCAGGTTTTCCAGGTTTTCCAGGACGCGTGGGAACCCTGAACACATCATAGTTAGTGTCATACACTAACTGTGTATACTGTCATTCCAACGTAATAATCAAGGAATGAGTAGCATGTCCCATTTAATCATGAGGAAATAGTTGTGTTTTCCTTTTACCGTAAATATAGCCTCATTGTTTGTGAATCACATACTGTATCGCTGTCTGTTACTGAGAAACCGAGTAGGTTATCATACACTTCAGAGTTATCGTCAAAATTATCCCACAGTGTGCAATTAAGAACTTAAAGGTTTAGGTTTTAAAAAGTATACAATTAGTTTTATGGAGAAAGATCTTGAAGCAAAGACACAAGCGACCCAAGCGAACGCCAGGTTTACGCCAAGCATATTGTGTTCTGCTGCTCTGAAAAACTGAATGAACAAAGCAAACCTAGACAGTCAGACTGGACACATGTGCATTTGCACACCTGATCACCTTAATTACCTGCACAGCATCACCAGTCCACCTGTAGGCTACCGAGACAGGTATAACAGAGACAGACCTAGCCTACTGACTACAGCCCAGGGAAGAGAACACACCAAATATCTGTCAATCAAAGGAACCGTATCTCCAGGGCTGATAGTGAAAAAAAAACTAAGCCTGAACTTTTTTCCATGCCAGGGAGGTTTGCAACACGCTTTAAAAGACAACTTGGTCATGGCATGGGCAAACTCCATATTTTCGACTATGAGGCAGTGATGAGTGTGCAAGGATGTACTTTTAACTTGGAACATGTCATTTATCATTCCCCATGAGTTCCACGCAAACTATTTTTTTTTTTTTTTATAAATCTTTTTATTGTATTTTCATAGAACAATTTGTGACAGTGTAACTCCAAAACACAGTAATGAAAAGTACTACATACATGAATCCCCCCCCCCCCACACACACACAGACACACCTTCACAAGCCCCTAGAACCGCATCTTCTCTAGCTTTACACACTGAAATATTTCTTGAATCCAACTGTCATGTGTAGGAGGGGAAGCATGTTTCCATTTTAGAAGAATTAATCGTCTAGCCAAAAGGGTGGTGAATGCCACAACCTGTTGTACCGGCAACTCTGGCCTAGAAGGTATTCCAAAAAGGGCTGTGAGGGGGCTAGGGTCAATGGGGGATTTCAGGGCTTTACTAAGGGTATTTTATACACTAGTCCAAAACTCTGATAGTCTGGGACAGGACCAAAACATATGTATAAGGTCAGATGGTGAGTTCTTACATCGATTACAAGCATCACTCCTGTCTGGATATATCTTTGCCAGCTTCACATTGGTCAGATATGCTCTATGTAGGATTTTACATTGTATTAGGCCATGTCTTGCACATATGGAAGAGGAATGAACAAGACCCAGTATATGTTCCCACTGTGCATCAGATATCGTTAGCCCTAGGTCTTCCTCCCAAGTTTGCTTGAGAGTGGCAATGGGGTCTTGGCGAGTAGATTCAACTGAGTTATAAATATGAGAAATTAGACCTCTACGATTGACATCAAGAGAAAGAATAGTGTCAAGTTCTGAGTCCGGAGGACGTTTGGGAAAAAGGGGGAATTGATTTTGTACATAGTGCCTAATCTGAAAATATCTAAAAAGATGAGCATTGGGTAGGTCGTATCTTTTTGACAGATCAGCAAAAGAAGAGAAAATTCCTTTATTGTAAAGGTCACTGATGATTGTGAGACCTTTAGTGGCCCATACTTGAAATGCTGGGTCTGAGCAAGAAGGAGGAAAAAGATGATTGTTCAAAATGGGGACAACTGTTGAGGATTTTACCAGGCCAAAATGCTTTCGGAATTGTGTCCATATTTTGATAGTATTGAGAACAATTGGGTTTTTAGAGATATTTTTTGGGAGGGGTAGCTGAGAGGATACCACAGAGTGTAAGGAGCAGTTAGAGGAAGAGAATTCCAGGTGAACCCAGGGGGCTCTAGTAACCTCTGTGCTGTTCTTAACCCAATAGAGTAACTTATTTATATTACATGCCCAATAGTACCAACAAAAAGTTGGTAGACCAACGCCTCCTTTGGCCTTTGGAAGTTGCAATACTGACTTCCTGATGCGAGCGGGTTTATTACTCCACAGGAAAGAGCTAATATAGCTGTCTAAAGTGCAAAAGAAAGATTTATTGATCATTACTGGGACATGCTGGAAAAGGTATAAGAATTTGGGCAACACCACCATTTTCCACGCAAACTATTTAAGGGTACAACAAATAGGAGACGTTGAAATTTTAGTTGAATCCTTTTCATATGGGGAACTTTCCTTTTTTCCAGTCATACTGGTAGGCTACGCCTGAAATCAGGCATGGTGCCTAAACACTATCAGCCCTGTATCTCACAATGGTGGGTTCGGGAGTAAACACACCCAAATTTGGCCACATTACTCATCTCTCTGTTTAACCTTTATTGACACACACACACACACACACACACACACATTCACTTGCCTGTACTAGTGTTACGTCTGAAGGCAAGTCATATTAGATTTGTAGATTTTGTCTACGTTTAGAAAGAGAAGAAAAAAATAATTTGTTATTTTGAAAATGTTTAGACGAGTTTGCCCTCACCCCTTGTTAAATAGGCTAAGCTATTCAAGTCATCTAGTTTCACAGGGCTTGCAAAAGGTTTCTAAGCTATCTAATTTGATATTGTACATTAAGTCTCTCACCAATCCTTACATATCCCTACACTCATGTCATGAACCACAAAACTGAACTCATGCACTATTACTAACCTACATTACTACTGTACATTCAAGGTGCTTTGTTAACTTTCAAAGCACCATTCACTCACACTTCTCTAGTGAACTGCCCGTGTAGCAAAGGCTTTTTTCCCCACCGAAAGCACTGCGCTGGGAGTGAGAGGGGGAGTGGCTACATAGTTAGAGCGGCAGAAGTATACGGAGCTTCATTTAACGATATCCAAACAGCATCAAACTTGGCACTGCACCCACTCGTGTCATTAGCAAGATGCATGCCAAATTTGAGGTCAGTCGGACAAACGGTTGCAGAGTTGTGTGTGGAACACACAGACAGACAGACGTTCCTTGCATTAATAAATAGTAGATAGATAGACAGACAGACAGACAGACAAACAGACAGATAGATAGATAGATAGATAGATAGATAGATAGATAGATGAAATTATGATCAATAGAACTGTTATGACTAGAGTAAAATGACTTGTTTATAACTAAAAAAAAAAATGACTTGACTTGGCGTTGGTGCAACTACTTGGACTTGGCCGACTCGCTCTTGACCAGGGACTTGACCCAGTCGGCCTTGAGAGTCGACTTGTGACCTGACAATCAGTGACTTACTCCCAACTCTGTTTATAACTGCATGCAACTCTTCTGTTAAGATGTGGTAAAAGCACCAATTTTATGTCTTAAAGTTACGCCCAAAGGAAATGGAGAGTTGACTCCAAACCTACTCTCTTATCTGACTGATCATGTTTTAGTAGGCTGAATGTGAAATGAATGACGATAAAGGGTGTCATTACGGCACATTGTAATTACCTAGGCGCAGTCCGTCATGAGAGGCCCGTTGATTCCATGTTGCACCGCAAAACCAGGCAGAGATGGATTTCCGTCCCATTCAACCACAACCGGGAAACAGTGCTGGCGCGAGCGTCTTTAAGATCACCTGTAAGATTGAACCCAACAGCCACCTGTGAATACCTAGCTTCAGCTGTGAGATTAGTCGTAGCCTTTTAAAACGGCTGAGAAATTTAAGAAAATGTAATCGTCAATTCACTTGACAATTTGATCAGCCTGTAATCTAAGCAGTTAGCTGAAGCCATTGCCATCTGGAATTTGCGCCTATCCGGAAAAAAAGTGTAATTAGGTTACTTACACGCTTACAAATTGGAGAAAATAAATGCCAAAGTAGCTACAAATTAAACACACAGGCAGACCACCTTCATAGTAGGCCTGCCTATCAACAGAACCCCCGATGTATAGGTCACTGCGCATTATATGTCAAAGCTTTAGAGTATCAAAGAGTAATATAAACTAAAACAATACTGTTTTTGTGTTGAAGCCTGCTAGAACGATATAGCTGCAATGACCTAACCATTTTGGTAATACTTTAACTTGTGTTATGACCTACGAAGCGATGATAGGCCCCAGGTCAAAACCAGGCAAAAAAAAATATGGCTGACATGCGACAGATGAGAACCACTGCGAATCTCGGGATTGTGCTAGCCTACTTCGACAACATGAAATCCTTAACATCATGAACCTTAGTTAATGTAACAGCATCCATTAAGCAAAAACACTTTAACCGCTAAGCCCTCTTGAATGAATAAATAATGAATAACCTATTTCGATAAAATTACATGGCCTACTGACCTTCAAGACATTGATGGCATCATGGCTGCTTCTTCACGCACCTCTACCGTGCCTTGAGCGTAACGTTATCAGTTTTTTTTATTCATGCGTTTGGTTGCATTTAAACCGTTTCGACTTGAAAAAGTATAGCCTACATACCCAACTTATGTTCTTTTCCAAAACAGAATGTCCTCAGGCCCATTGACGTGGTTGATGGCCCAGCATCCCGTGTAGACCCTTCCTCAGCAACAGGTAGGCCTGCGTTGGTATGAGTCTCGTGGTGCGGATGGTTACTAATTGTGTCCTGAAAAGTAGGCCGAAAGTAGACCTAGTTTGGATTAGGCTAGTATGTACAGAATATTATTCACCCATCATTTTCCAAGCTGGCCTGAGTAGTAAACAGATTTGATTCAGACATGAAATAATTACAGTAAACAGACATTTTTACGATATTTTGATTACCTCTATCCATCTACCTAGTCTATTAACCAACCAAAGGAAATGTCATTTAGTGGAGCTGGAATGACAAGCATATTTTTTAGCCTCATATTTTTTTCAGTATAAATTAAGCATGAGTAGCCTATCCATCTATGCAATAACCCAATTCATGATGCTCTTTTCTACAGGGAGGGAAGAGATATGGGATGTAGACAAAAAGAACATCTTAGTTACATGTTCTGGAAAACAACAGCAAGTGGACATTTTCCCTGACGAGAGAGTTGCCGTTTTACTGCAGGAGGCTTGTGATTTTTTTGGAAAGAAACCCAGAGTCATGTGCATAGTTTCAAATGGTAAATGTGACTCACACATCCTACACATAATGAGAACACATAAAGCTAGGGCCCTTAATACCTTTACCCCACAAATCATGGATAGCAGCAGTACTGTACTGAGAGCAGTGTAGTATAGGCTAGTGTTTGTACCAGAAAGGGCTACTGACAATACCAAGGTCTAGCCCAGGGGTGGCCAAATTTATCCAAGTGAACGGCATTTACTGGCTTTACTCAATTCTCTCTCTCTCTCTCTCTTTTTTTTTTTTTTGAAACAATGTGAAAGCGGGGTCAGAGAGGCAAGGCCAAACTGGCCAGGGGAGGGGACCAATTCCGACCCTTTGCTAACTTTAATGTAATGTGGCCTGTTGTTACATCAATCTAATATTATTAGCTAGAGAAAATTAATTGGTTGTAAATTGGTGTTCTTAATTTTGCAACAGTCCCTGACAGTTTCGATTTTTCAGTATGAGGTCCACAAGGACCTTGAACCGATTAAGTCTGAAGTTGTTCTTTCAGAGAGGATAGCCATTGTCTAATTGATCAATGCTGATCATCTGCTGCAGTTAGTTGGGCTGCTACAACATCACAAGGAAAACAATTTGAGCTGTATTTTTTCAAATGTTGACGATTTGAAAGTGCTCAGACACCACAACTAGGCCTATAGGCTATGATTTAGCCTGTGTCAGTATTCTTTCTGGTCAGTCTGCATTAGTTTTATACAAATCTTTCTAAATAAATTTTGCCATTTGTTTTAGGAGAATTTTTGGACACTAAGAAAAGAATCAGAGATTACAGACTACGTGGTGGACAAACGGTTAATCTCATCAGGAGGCCGTCAAATGATTTTTAATTGGAGCGAGAATCATGAGAGTGAAGATGGAACGTTCTCCTCCGAAAGCGCTTCCACGGGGTGGCGCTGTCGCACTCCGAGTTGCAGAGCCGCACAAAGGCTCTGCTGGAATGAAGGGCTTTCAAAAATGTGTGTTGTGGATTTTGAGTAGCCTAGGCTAGTCTTTCGCTGCAGTCTCTAGTACAGACAAATTGTGGAATATTATAGCCTATTTCTGATCCGACATATTTAGGGATTAATTGTCATGCAGCAGCGTAGCCTATGTTGAAATTTTTATGATTGTTAGTCTGTAGGCTACCCTAATTATTGCGCTTTGAGTTATTGCATTGCACTTTATGTTATTTTGTTAGTTTAGGCCTATTTACAGTAAATGGCTATATGTTCAACTGATAGCCTCTGAACAACCACAACAAATAAAAACTTAAATCTTCTTCTCTGGTGTCTAGGCCTTGGTCTAATTTTTAGTTTAGTCCTAACAGTGATATGTTCAACTCAATGTTCTCTCTGAATTAAAAAATACATATAAATGATAATAGTCATATTAGCATTCTTCCCTGGTGTATGTTTTTGATCTGCAAGTGTCATTGGACAATTTGAATTCTGAAGTGGCGCAAAAAAAGTGAAAATCCACTCAAGAACAACTCTCAATCCACGTGATCAACACGGAAGTAACAGCATGGACTAGATAGGGCTGCTGTTGACGGGCTCCTGTGCGGTTCAAGCGCCTGGATTGGCGCCGGGGCGGAGGGAATGTGATCATCCCTCAGTTTATGAATATATTCATTTTCCCCAGGGCACCACGACTGTGCAGCCTCACAGTTCGTAACGATAGGCTAACCACTTCTCGCCGCACCTCTCAAGATACTCAAGCATACTGGCAGTGGTGATCCCAACTGCAAAAGGTTAGCTATCTGAGTTATTTGGACGTAATATTGCCCACAGAGGAGTGCAAGCTGCGAACCACATTAATATCAGGTCAGTTTTGCTGTCTTTTCATTTTGTAGCGCACAGAATAGACACTACGGCATCGTGTTTACACGGAATTCTGTAGTTGGGGTTCTGTAAGTTGTAATAAAAGTTCTCAGAAACAAGTGTGTGTACTGTCTTTTTCATGGATCGGCTATGATTGCTAACGTTAACTCCTAGCCAGTTGTTAAAGCATGACTAATCTCGATAGACAGGTGTTTGTATGATCCGCTCACAACTCTATGAAGCGCATTGACGATACAATGTTTATGGATCTTGTCTCTTGACAAAGCGATTTCGTTGAATAATTGAAGTCGTCAAAAGCGTTTACAAATTCTGTCTTAATCAGAATAACGTTATAGTTGCAGTAATCGAACTGCCGGGGGCGGACACATGCGGCACGCACTCACTCACACTCGCAGTGCAGCACATTGAGATGCGAGAGGAATTGAATATGATTTCTTTTCGGAAGTTTTAGTAACGTTATGATGACTCTGATCTGATGGATTGAAAGAAGATTACGTGGTAACGTTAACCTGGCAATAACGTTACTCAGGTTGAATTGATTAAGTTTTGCTCCCACTTATTTAATGCAATGCCAGTTTTTGGTGTAAAACTACAGTAACGTTAGTGAGCTAGCAAGGCAAGTAAAACCTCCCAATTGATTCTCGGCACGTCCAGAAGATGTCCATGGGTGTTTGATGTCAATAGCAACGTCATGCTGTACGTTTCGTAGATCTTATAACTATTATTTTTTGGTGGTTTCCTGCCCTCCATCCAGATCTATGAAGAGTGCAAATCCTGCATAGCTGGGAGGGACACTTGGCTGTGTTTGTACAGTACGTTATATCCATCATTTGGATAGTAATGCCATCGTCTGGCACAGGGCTGGACTGGGAGCAAAAAATGGCCCGGGCATTTTTGGCCATGGTGGCCCACCATGATTTAATTCAATGTAAAATGAGTAAATTATGACAGCCCTGGCCCAAAAATGACCGTCGGCCCACCGGGCATTGCCCTGTATGCCCTATGGCCAGTCCATGCCTGGTCTGGCATCAAAACTGCTTCTCTGATGCCTGATGGCTCAAATAGTGTCTGAAACTAGCAATGGTATGTTTACTGCAAAGCCTGTTGAAATGCATTTGTGCATTATATAAGTGTTCTGGTTTAAGTGCTGTGAAGCAATATTCAATCCCTCCAGTTATAGGCCTAACTGTGCGGTCACACACCAGTGCAACATACTAACGTTAATGATGAATCATTACACAAGCATGACATTGCATTGGTGATCTAGCAGAAAGCAATGTGCCCGCCTGGGTTTTATGCAGGCTGTAGTTGAATTTGCTAGCCTACAGTAGCCTACTTCAGCAACAGGCACCAGAAAAGCAAAGCAAGTAAAAAAAAAAAAAAGTAATTATTTTAACATTCAGTTATTTGTTGCTCTGCTTGATTTAAGTAGGTAGTCTAATCCATGGTCTATTTCTGCTGAAATCCCTCAAAAAGCAGTTTACTGTGATTTGCAGTGGTAGGCACAGTTTGCATAATTAGGAAGCCTTAACTTCCTACTTCCATTTCCAATGCCTGTGGATATTGACCTGCCACCCACTGTAAAAAAAAACAACAACAAAAAAACAAAACTGCTAGGCATGTAATGTAATTTGAGGTTGTTCCTATGATTTTTTTTATTGTGTTGAAGTGTTGTAGATGGCGTTGTTTTTGTTTTTGTCATTGTGTACTGTGTCTAAGTCCAGCAGAGTTCAGCACAAAGATACTGTAACACACGTTTTTCCATCTTTCTCCTCGATCGGACTGTTTTCCCCACATCTAGGCCTGTGTCTTTAAATTCTAGCCGGGTCAGGTTCCCTGGGATGCCGACCATCTTAGACAGAAAGGTTCTGAAATTGGACCCAGTGGAAGGAACAAGTCTCATTCCCCTCATCCAGAGAGAGAGAGAGAGGAGATTAGAGAAGGTGTCTCTCAGGGAGCAGCAGGCCCATTTAATGAGAAGTAATTCACATCAAAAGAGTGCCTCTGGAAAAAAAAAAGAAGAAGAATGATCTGAAGATCTGATTCAAATAGGCTCAGAGAATCAAAGAGATAGGCTAGGCTAAAGCTGAGTGAGAACGAAAGATATGGAGGACTGGAAGACAAAAACGGCAAACAAATATAGTGTGGATGGACAAAGACTTGAGCATTTAAAGGTCGCTCTCTGCATGGAGGGCAGATGAGATTAAAAGAACGTTATTGGATCTCTTGTTGGTCCTCAAAGCATCAGACAGATACTATCAGTACTCTCAGACGCAGAGTCTCCTGTTTTTCTTTGATTGGTGGTGTTTGTGTGTTTGTGTGTATTTGCGTGTTTGTGTGTTTATTTGTGCTTGTGAAAGCTCACGCTTTGGTCCTAAAGGCAAACAACGGTGTGTGTGTGTGTGTGTTTGTGTGTTTACGTCTGCATGTTTTGTGCTTGTGTGAGCTCACGCTTTCAGTCCTAAAGGCACACAACAGTATGTGTGTGTGTGTGTGTGTGTGTGTATGTATTTGTGTGTGTGCATGTTTACGTGTGTTTTGTGTTTGTGTGCTCACACTTTCGGTCCTAAAGGCACACAACGGTGTGTGTGTTATGTGTATGTATTTGTGTGTTCACGCTTTAGGTCCTAAAGGCACACAAGCGGTTCTAAAAGGAAACAACGGCCTTGTGCATCATGAGAGAGGCTCTCTTGAGTCAGAGAGGTGACCTCTGCCTGTAGGGTCATTGACCTCACTTCCTGTGAACATCAGAGTTCACTGTAGAAGTGTTATTCGCTCTTCAGAGTGGCTGAGTTTGAAACTGAGCCACAGAAACAAACATGAGGCCTAGCATTATAGTAGGGATATTTTTTTTCTTCTTTTGTACATTATAGTAGTCTAGCTAAACATTAGAACAAACATTTTTTTTTTTTCCAATCTAGTGTGGACAGAATTGTCTAGAAACAAACACCATTGCTACAGTACAAATAACCATCTCTGTTGGTCAGACTTGACTTTGCCTTAGTATGTAGGCTACCTCTTTGGTATGCTGCATACATGCCATGGTTTGGCCTGGCTGGTTTAAAGCATACTAAATATGGCCACCTATGCCACCTATGTTTAATGTGTTGCCCTGGATGACGTGCGGCAGGAGGATACGTCTGCTTAAGCTCTCAAAGGCCTGAAGTATAGTGACGGGAGCAATGAGAGACACATTGGTGTGTGCTGTAACTTCATTTAGCACCTGCCCCAAAAACACACAAACTCACACTCACTCACACACACACACACACACACACACATATACATACACATACACATACACACACACACAAACACCCGCACACACACACACACACACTGCATGTGCTGACCCTGACAAGAGAAATTGAAAGGTCTGGTTGTCCTTCTGTCTTGAGGATGAGTCACTGGAGGGAGGGTGAGAGGAGAGAGGAGTGAAACTAGCGACTGATACCCTGCCTTAGGATCTGTTATTTGGGAACACAAGGGAGAGAGCCAACCTCCACAAGGAGAATAAGAGCACAATCACTGGTCACAGTGGGAGATGATTATTTGCCCTGGTTATGGTGTGTGCGTGTGTGTGTGTGTGTGTGTGTGTGTGTGTGTGTGTGTGTGTGTGTGTGTGTATACTGTATGTGTATGTTTGACTGTACTCATTTTGTTGTGTGTGTGTGTATGTATGTTTGACTACTCATTTGGGTGTGCTTATGTGTGTGCCTTTTTATATGTATATGTTTGACTGTAGTCATGGGTGTGTGTGTGTGTGTGTGTGTTTATTGAAGATGTGTCACTTCAAGCTTCCCCCAAGGCTACACATCCTGCTCCATCCTGGAGTGTGTTAGTTAGCCTCTACTGTGATGTCAGACTCATCACGTTATGCAACAATTATTCACCATTCTTATTGGACAAGAAAATTCACAGACCCTCTAAGATACACACGCACACACATACACACGTATACACATACACGCACACACACACACACACACACACGCACATATAGTAAATAGGGGTCACTTATACTGTAGACCAGACTAGCCTAGTCTATAGAGTCTATGTGCAGTTTTTGACTTTACCTTGGAGTTGTAGTCTGTATGGATTTATGTCTGTCTAACTTGTCTTTAGATATTGTGGTGTGTGAGAGTGAATGAGGGCATGTCTTGTGGGAATTGACTATTTCTTGTGGGAATTGACTTGGCAGTTTATGTGACATGGATACATACCTTGCTAGACTTATGTTCTCTCTCTCTCTCTCTCTCCCCCCCTCCCTCCCTCCATGTGATCTCTAAACTGTGTGTTTTTGCATGTGGTGAATGTTTTTTAAGGCTGTCCCAGATTCAGCAGACTCCTTTTGTGCTTTGCTTGTGTGTGTGTGTGTGTGTGTGTGTGTGTGTGTGTGTGTGTGATTCAGCAGACTCCTTTTGTGCTTTGCTTGTGTGTGTGTGTCTGTGTCTGTGTCTGTGTGTGTGTGTGTGTGATTCAGCAGACTCCTTTTGTGCTTTGCTTGTGTGTGTGTGTGTGTGTGTCTGTGTCTGTGCTGCTATAACCAATGTCAGTCATATAGCTAATTCACTCTTGTGCATCTATTGCAGCTGTTAAAATTTGTGTCTTTGAGTATCATTATTTTGAATTGTGGACACAAATAAAGAAGTAAAATGTGTGTGTGTGTGTGTGTGTGTGCGCTGTGTCTGTGTCTGTGTGTGTCTGTGTGTGTGAGTTTAAAAGGGAGACCTTTTCTATATTGTAAGGTGCAAGATGAACACGGCTCTTGTGTTAATTAGATGTGCTCCCTCCCTGTAACCTGGCATTTTCTCTCTCTTTAATTAGTAGCTTAATTAGCAGTGGGATGTCAAGAATGCATGTTTCAAATGACGCTTTTGCACACCTCAGTAGTAGGATATTATCCCAGTGGGGTTATCATTCAAGAGTTAAAAAATCCCGCACACTGTCCATTCCACCAAACAAACTTTAATACAACGTTTCGGTCATCCGACCTTCTTCAGGTAAAGAAGGTCGGATGACCGAAACGTTGTATTAAAGTTTGTTTGGTGGAATGGACAGTGTGCAGGATTTTTTAACTCTTGAAAGAATGCATGTTTAGCTTGCAGCCAGAGACGGATGGATGATGATTGTTCCAAAGTGATTTTGGTCAGTGTGCTACATGCAGTATGCACTTATAATGCACTCACTGTGCATTCAGACCGAGACTGTTTCAGGCAACATGGGCGATGGAAGTAATTGACTTTGTATGGAGACCGGCGATTTGGGCGACAAAGGTGGCAGGCGACTTGGGTGACGAAACGTGGGCGACTTGGGCGATAAAATCAAGTTAAACTTCGGTTAACTTTATATAATGAGCTATGATGCGGTTGGGCGATTACCAATCAGAATGTCGATTTACTGGTGAGATGCCTGTAGAGAAGCAGGATCGAACGTTTGAATGCTAACGTCATGGGCAATTTTGGGCCTTTTTGGTTGCTGTGCTCAAGCGATGTTTCTTGGGAGTCTTCAGCGACTATTGGCAATTTATCGCTTGCGGTCTGAACGTACAGTTACTGTGCACCTACAAGATCACACTTTTGCACTTTTTAAGTCATGCACTTGCACCCAGTTAGCAAATTGCATTTCTAGTGAGGTATTTACTTGTATTGTGTTGTAGCTAGATTGTTATACCTCTTTTTTAAGTCACTTTGGATAAACGAGTCTGCAGTATGTTTTGTACGTTGCAGTATGTTTTGTGCCAAAAAGCTGTGCCATCTGATGTAGTAGGGAAGTAAAAGATGCCGGTCACACTACACGTATACTCATGTACTATACAGTATGCATACTCACACAGTAATGCAAATGAAACACAGTATGTCATCATTTCGAATTATACGCACACACACACACACACACACACACACACACACACAGTTGTAATAAGGACGTGAGGATGGGTGGATTGTAGCTTTTGTGGTCAGATGGCAGAAGGTTTTGTGTGTGTGTGTGTGTGTGTGTGTGTCTGTGTGTGTGTGTGTGTGTGTGTGTGTGTGTGTGTGTGTGTGTGTTCGTCTAGGCCTACATGAGGAGCTTTTTGGTCAGCCTGAATAACAATCTACTCCGACTCACTGTTAGGCCAACTATTTCACTGCAGGTGCCACACACAAGGTGTGTTAGGCTATAGCCTAGGTATGTGCTGAATGCTGATCATGTCTTTAAGAGATTTGACCTAGGACCCAAGACTTAGCCTACCCTAGGAGCTATACGCCCTTTTGTGTGTGTGTGTGTGTGTGTGTGTGTGTGTGTGTGTGTGTGTGTGTGTGTGTGTGTGTGTGTCTGTTTGAGATTATATATTCTAATCTTAGCTGCAAAGAGTGCGCTGAACTTTCGGAAAAAAAACCTTCTTAGTCAGCCATTAAGGGCTGCTTGGCCCTTAATCCTCTTAAGTGATAAATGAATAAATAAATAAATAAATAAATAAATAAGGGAATGAATGGAACACAAACAATCTTCCACGCGGCGGGACGTCCTCACAGCTGGGGCTGCGGCGGAGCCTTGGGACGCCATGGCAACCCTGGGCAAATTTAGTTTAAACAAAGCCGCTGATTTTTCAAAAGGCTTTTGACTTTTTTTTTTTTTCTTTCTTTCAAAATATGTAACTCTCTCTCTCTCTCAGATTCAAATGACGCTTTATTAGCTTGACAATTACAGTGTTGACAAAGCCAGTGTTTAGACAAACACAATAGCATAACATGCTAATAGCAGATATAATAACATAACATACAGATGCTAGGTACATGTATCAGTAGGCCCTACATCGATAGAAGTACAGTATGCAGTAATGATATTCTCTCTCTCTCTCTCTCTCTCTCTCTCTCTCTCTCTCTCACAGGACTTGTAAGTTGTATGACATGGTGCTGTTGACTCGCTGACTGTTCCACTTGATCTGTGTATGCTGTGGACCCTCAACCATCATGGCTACTTCCAAAAAGGGTGAGGCTGACTTGCACTGTTGTTACCTCTTCAATCCCTAAAGCATCAGCTTACACTCATTCATTGTCATTGTCTTGAGTCATTCTTTCTCTTTCTCAGTCTCTCAGATGCATAAATTAACCTCTCCTTTACCTAACTCTCGCTCTCCGTGCTAATGTCTTTTCACCCATTACATTGTGTGTGTGTGTGTGTGTGTGTGTGTGTGTGTGTGTGTGTGTGTGTGTGTGTGTGTGTGTGTGTGTGTGTGTGTGTGTGTGTTTGTGTATGAGTGTGTGTGTGTGTGTGAGCGAGAGAGAGCGAGAGTTAGTTTGTGTGTTTTCATGCATAAAATAACCTTTGTTTGTGTGTGTGTGTGTGTGTGTGTGTGTGTGTGTGTGTGTGTGTGTGTGTGTGTGTGTGTGTGTGTGTGTGTGTGTGTGTGTGTAGCGAGAGAGAGTGTGTGTGTGTGTTCATACGGTGTGTGTGTGTGTGTGTATGTGTGTGTGTGTGTGTGTGTACAAATTCCTGTTGCTGTCCATTGACAGAGGGATTGCAGTTTCTGCAGCAGGCTAAGACATGGTTTTGGGTGGGGAAGGGTTGGCTGTTAGCATATCTTGGTGCAGTCTAGAGTCAGCTGGGGTCTACCCCCTCTCTCTCTCACACACACACACACACACACACACACACTCACACACACACACACACACACTGCACCCCTGGAACACACCTACTAAAACACATAAGCTATGTGTGCAGCAGTTTCCATGGTTACAATAGAAGGCAATGTTAAGGAAATAAATGGGATGGGCTGATGCAGAGGAGGCACAGGGGAACATCGACTGGTCAGAACCCTACCACTAAGCATGGACCAGATGCGCACACACACACACTCACACACACACACACACACAGACACAGACACACACACACACAAACAATACACCCATGTGGACATACTGTCCCTGTCTCTCTCCCTCACACACACAAATAATTTCAAACACAATTACTCTCACACAGACGGTACATGTTTATTTACTTATTTACACACACACACACACACACACACACACACACACACACACACACACACACACACCCCACACACACAGAGAACACAATGTGTCAGCAGTAACATCAACATCACATTATCATGCAATCATGCACCACACCCGTGGCGATATCCCACTTGTGTGATATTACTTAAATAACTGTCTCGTGAACGGTGAGAAAGTGCATTCAAAGTGATTGGAGCCTCCTGCAGCATTCTAGATAGCCGTATTATAAAAAGCTTATAATAAAATGGCACATGCATAGCACAATTGATGGATTGTGGGTACACATTCAGCATCTTGCAATTTGTAATGACTGATGAATAGTTGGTGAAAGCACACTTTTGTTTGACCACAAGTGACCACTAATTCACAAGGGAAGATTTACTTTTTTTCTTTGTACAGAGTTGGAGTTACATGCAGTATCAACAAAACTGTTGTAGTGACTTATTACCATGTGTGTACAGACACACACATAACACAACCACACACAAACACACTCACAAGCACACAGTCATACACACACACACTCACAAGCACAGTCAAACACAAACACACACACAGGCACAAAGCCATTAGCAGTGACTTATTACCTTGTAAGCACACACACACACACACACACACACACACACACACACACACGCATACACACACATACACACACACACACACACACACACACACACACACACACACTCATTTTCATTTGTGGAGAGGTTCTTAATAAGATTTATCTGTAACTAAATAGAGGCTGACCCAATGGCATCAGAATGCTGGAAAGGAATAAAAATAGAAAGTCATGACAGACATCAGAGAGATGACTGGAGCAATCACTGTGGCAGCCAGCATACTGTACTAGAGAGACGAGACGAGACGAGACGAGACGAGACAGACAGTAACAAAAACAGCAGCAAATCACAAGTGAGTGACAAGTGTCCCAGTGATTGAGTCCTAGTGACACCATTGGCTCATAGAGAAACATACAGAGTGTGTCTTTTTAGAAGCCACAGAAACTCTTTCAACACTTTTTGAAAACCTATAACCTCTAGATGTGATTTAACCTGCATTCTCCAATTATCAGAGGTTCAAGTGGGATTTGGCAGGAGGGGGAACTCTCATATTTTGTGTCGGCACAATCAAAGAAAAATGTATAGAAGAAGAATGGGATGATATTGTTCATTTATCTGAGGTCACGAAACTGCACACCCCCCCCCACACACACACACACACACTTTAACCCTTGTCAGTTGTCTTCCACACCATAGTTTATGCATAGTTCTGTAAGGTACAGGTATGTCAGTGGAACACTGTCTTTGAAACACATTGATTTTCAGTGGATAGTCCGAACATTCTAATTTAACTTCAGCATCCCAAACTTCATAGGAGTGACACAGTGGCCTGTCACAGAGCTATGCGTTAGAGACGTCATACAATTCCCATGAGTTATTGCAAATTTTACAGACGGATAGGAATAAAATTGTCCAAATGTACAGTGTGTCTCTTTAGATGCAAACTTGTACAGTTGCACAGTTTGACACCGCAGCAGGGTCTAACCTGAAGGATCATAGCGGTGATAAACTTGTTGGAAACTACTTGTCTGACTTTCAAGAGCAGAGCTGGCAGAGCAGACATGGCCTACTGGTGCTTAGCATATCAGACTTTGGCTCTGCTCCTACTTTTGACTGGATTCTTTTCTTATATAAATGTCCTGTCCTCTCTCTCTCTCTCTCTCTCTCTCTCTCTCTCTCTCTCTCTCTCTCTCTCTCTCTCTCTCTCTCTCTCTCTCTCTCTCTCGCTACGCGCTACTGTGTGTGTGTGTGTGTGTGTGTGTGTGTGTGCGAGTGTGTATGTGTGTGAAAAAGAGTGTGTGTGAGCAAGTGTGTGTGTGTATGTGTGCAAAAGAGTGTGTGTGAGCAAGTAAGTGTGTGTGTGTGTGTGTGTGTGTGTGTGTGTGTCTGCAAAAGAGTGTGTGAGTGTGCAAAAGAGTGTGTGTTTGTGTGCAACTCTGCCATTGCCCTCCCCTGTCCACAACCACATGGGCTACAGTGCAAGGTGCTTAACTGCTTTGTGCTCCACGGGTACCACGGCAACAGGCTGCCCATTGCTCTGGGTTAAGTAAGCACACAGGGAGGCTGTGTGGTTATGTGACTTTACCACAGCTAAGGGTACTGTTAGGCACAAAGGCTAGCAGAGTAACAGTTTGCAGTAGGGACGTTATCATTTATATAAAATAGTGCTGCCAAACGATCAAAATAAATAATCTGATTAATCACAAATTTTGCCATATTAATCACTTTTAATCACAACTCATTTCTTCCAGTAAAAAATAATGCTAGAGTATGATGGGTGCTAGAGTATGTTGGACCTTTATTTTGCCGTTATAAGACCCTGATGCTAAATACCTGGCTATCTGGAAATTCATGATTAATCTGAGTTAATTGTTCTTAAATCACACTTACGCAGTTTTTAAGAAGATTTGTATTCACCAATATAGGTTTTTCAATGGACCTTAAGAACAAATTTAAGACCATTTCTAAATTGTAAGAAGATATAGGTGAATGAGGCCCATTTTTCCTAGTCCTGGTGGTTTTGTGGTACTGAGGCTAAGTGTTGGTTAAATGCATAGGCTGCATATAAATGTAAATGTATGGATGTGTGTGTGTGTTTGCTCGTAATGCATGTAAACATAGTACTATTGACTATGCATAGAGGAATTTAAGTCTAAAAAGTATAAAATCACCGCACACTGGAATTTAGTTTTGCTGATTTATTTTTGTCTGTGAACAACGCGTTTCGCTCGTTGCTTCATCAGGTTCACGAGCGAAACGCGTTGTTCACAGACAAAAATAAATCAGCAAAACTAAATTCCAGTGTGCGGTGATTTTATACTTTTGGATTACCTGATGAGAAGCTGCATGTTGCCAGCACCTGGTGAAGGCTGTGCAGAGGGACATCTAGTATATTAGGAATTTAAGTCTGTCATAGGGATATAGTGGTATGAAGCTTATGAGCTTGGCTATTGAATGATCCCTGATGCTATCTAGCCTAGACTCTAGACGTACCCCTAGCGGTAGCAAATTTGAATTTGCGCAGAGCACCAGCTGGTACCACTGGCCGGAACGCTAGCCTATTATGTGGAGAGGCAGTTTGAAAGACAACGCAATCACCCGCCCCTCCATTGAGGTACAGTCTATCAGTGGTCTTCAGACTATACATTCTTATGATATAGTCTGGCGTGTCAGGCTAGATGCTATCAGTAGGACATGACAGTTTAATTAACCATAATGGCTGACCAACATCCAGAATATATCACTGGCCGCTATATAATCCGAAATGCTGCTAATATTAAAAAACACAAAAAAATTATACATGATACACTGGGAAGGCTGAGGAGGATATAATTTTATAGGGTTAATTTTTCTAACCCTAGGTAACTGCACGGCTATTAAGTTGTACCACTTTTCCGTCCATATTCAGACTTCCATCAAAGATCATGGAATACTGAGCAAGATAAGGCATCATAATACATTTCAATGGGAGCAAACTGGAATACTTCCTGTCTGCATAAATACATTACATCACAATAAGAAAAGATTCTTTAAAGTTCTATCAGCCAATGAGAGCTCAACTTTGTCTGCATAAAGGGGGATTTTCCCCCTCCCCTTGCAAAAATAGAACCAGGAACTGAACAAGCAATGAGACCTCTCGCTCCACTTGAATCCTCTCTGCTTCCATATCAACTCGCCCAACTTGCTCTGACTTTTAAATAAACTGTCACGTTAACACAGGATCGCAATTTAGTGGCCCGACCAACTTTCATAACACAGCAACATTGTAACTTGTGACCGGAGAATTTACAGAACCCAAGACATGTTAGAATCTTTGAATTTAGCGCTTGACAACGGGAGATGGAATTAACGACTGACTTAGCAACTATACATTAGAACTAGTATCGGCAGTTTATCTTGGTAAGTTCTGATTGAGATGATGTGTGGCGGAAAGAAGTAGGCCTAGTTCTGCAAACTAGCTTGTCTTAGCCATCAAAGCGAGCATATTTTTAGCCAAACCACATAGCGCAACAGTGGCAACAATGGTATAAGCAGGATAATGAACTATCGCCTCGTTACCTTAGAACTTCGAACTTCGAGCATTATTTTTCTATATCTGAAGAGTTCAGATGCAAAACCCCCTAAACACCATTTTTGTGAAAATTGAGATAATGATATTGTGTGAATCCTGTGTAAATCTAGAATATGTAAATGAAATGTTTTGGGGGAAAAAAATAAAATAAAACCTGCTCCCCGCTGTGTCTAAAATATCTGTTTACAATCAAAACACTGTAAACGCCTGATAAAAAACGGCGTTTTTCTCAAAAAGTGGTCAAGTGGAGTTAGGGGGTTTTGCATCTGAACTCTTCATCTTCAGTTCATTATCCCTTACATAGTTTTTTAGGTTTATGTTCCAATACTGTATATAAAGTGAAATTTAAGGACAGACCAATTGTTTGCTAAGACTCTTTAGCCAACTTTTGTAAAGCACTTTGGTTCAACCCCCTGTTGTTTTTAAAATGTGCAATAAATAAATAATTTGTGTTTTGTTATTATTTTTATTTGTGTGTGTTTGTGTGCGTAGCATTATTCCACATAGACAGACCCCTACGGACCGGCTCGGATTACTGGGATTACTGTCCTCGATATAGACTAGCCCAGACTAGCCAAATTCAGTGGATCTAAGGAGACAATGCTTGAGGGAATATTCTGGATTAAACGCTAAGAAGAGGACTGGCTGGTGTGAATGATAATGAGATGGGAGAGGAGTGTGTGTGTGTGCGTGCGTGCGTGCGTGTGCGTACGTGTGCGTACGTTTCAGAGAGAGGTTTTCCAGAGAGAGATCTTGTGTATCGGAAACATGGCTGGAAGTTTGTGTTGAGTGAGTCCATTGTGTTTATGTGTTGGCCTGACCTAAGTTCATTAAAAGGTTTTGAATGCAGAATTGTTGCAGTTGTTGGATGGACCTCAGAGGACCTTTAGATACAAGTCAAAGTGGGTTACATTTTCAGTCCGCTGTTAATGTAATTGAATAACGTAATAGTGTTTGTGTTTGCCATTAGTGTCACAGCAGGATATGACTGTGTGTGTGTGTGTGTGTGTGTGTGTGTGTGTGTGTGTGTGTGTGTTTGTGATCTGTGGTCTGCTGTTGTTACAAATATCTATGGATTGGACGATTGGATTATTTTGCTTTTCACTGAATTGTGTTCTTGCCTGGACCTAAATGCCCTCTCTATTTCTCTCTCTCTCTCTCTCTCTCTCTCTCTCTCTCTCTCTCTCTCTCTCTCTCTCTCTCTCTCTCTCTCGTGTGTGACTGTTTGTGACTGTTTGTGACTGTGTGTGCTTGTGAGTGTGAAAGAGTGTGTGTGTGTGTGTGTGTGTGTGTGTGTGTGTATGTGTGTGTGTGTGTGTGTCAGTCTGGCAGAAAAGCAGCATTATCTCTGTTTCTGATCCGCTCTTTAATCTGAGTTACTCTTGGGCTCATTAAAGGCCTCAAGCCTTCCTCTCTGATATGCTGACCCAGTTAAAACACACACACACACACACACACACACACACACACACACACACACACACACACACACACACACACACACACACACACACACATCTCTCTCTCTTTCTCTTTCTCTCTCACTCAGACACACACACTCTATTCTCTCTCATTCTTTCTCTTTCTGTTTCTCACTCACTCTCTCTCACAAACACACACACACACACACACACACACACACACACGACGCACACACACACACAATCCAAAGAGCAATCCACCTCTCCAGAGGAGATGGGGTTTAGAGAACCCCATTAGGCAGTATCAAGAGAAAACACACATTATGCAGATAAGCAGCGCATAAATTATTATGCATATGCTAAAACACAAAGCCCCCTCCAACACCCCCCCTTCCACCCCACACACACACACACACCCTCTGACACGTGTGCGCGCACGCACACACGCACACACACACACACACACACACACACACACACACACACACACACACACACACACCTTCTAACACACACACGCACACACACACACACACCTTCTAACACACACCTTCTAACACACACACACACACACACACACACACACACCTTCTGATGCACAAATGTTTTGCTACGGTTTTCATTCATCCCTATTGGTGACGTACAGTATGTAATGTTTTGTAATAGTTTTTGTAACGTTTTGAAAACAAGGCAGCTCATTTCAGCCCAACCCGGCTCTTTGGTCCCTGGTCTCCTCCTCACTGGAGCAAAAGGGTTTCGAGGGTTCCAGGGTTCCTCTGGGATTGCAGGCCCTGGAGAACTCACTCTTCATTAGGGGTCAGTCTGTCTGCGTGCAGTCTCTCATACTGTAGTGCTACCAAGACACAAACATTGAGTTGCTTTCAGTGTTTATCTAATCTTTGCTATCTTTGTCCTTGGAAAGGGCTGCGTTATTAAAGGTATAAAAAAGCAATTAGTGTGTGTGTGTGTGTGTGTGTCGGTGTGTGTCGGTTGTGTGGGTGTGAGTGTGTCAGTGTGGGTGGGTGTTATCTTATTCAGGAAAAATGTGGGAATGCTTTCTTTAAATTACAATATTCTGGATAAAAGAAAAAAACATTAAGTCTGTGTGTGTGTGTACTTGCATGACTGTGTGTATACAATACACACACACACACACACACACACACACACACAGAGAGAGAGAGAGAGAGAGAGAGAGAGAGAGACACACACACACACAGACACACAGAGAGACACTCAAAAAAGCGGGGGAGAGTGTTTACGTGCATTTGTTCCCGCATATGTTTGTCAAGTATGTGGTCTGTTGACCTTTAATGAACAGCTCCCTGGGGATTTTCTATTTTAGGGAGAATTTGGCAAGGACATGATCTGTTTGCTACAACAACTTCAAGAAAAGAACTCAAGAAAATTAGAGTTTAAAAATAGACAATAGAAGTGGTCAGAGGAAGGACAGGAACATGAAATATTTGTTTAAACCCAGACAGTTGAGTAGACAGACCACCTCAGTGTGTCTTATTGGGGGGTAGGGGGTGTCTAATCGAGAATCAAATGTTTCAGTCCACAGTAATCATATGCTATCGCCATTATCAATTCCTCTTATCAATGCTGACATGTTTTTCATGCCACTCACTTTATGAATGTGGACCTGTGTGTGTCTGTGTGTGTCTGTGTGTGTGTGTGTGTGTGTGTGTGTGTGTGTATGTTTGGCATCACAGTGGCCAACCCTGTTTCTTATTTCCTTTCATTTATCTGTTTAGTTTCTCTCTCGAGAGGGATGCTCTTAATGCATTGTTTGTGCATGTGTATTGTTTTTGTTTGTTTGTTTGGTTATGTTTATATCTGATATTTCTGTGTGAATTTCCATTCCATGATTCTTCAGTCTTCAATAGCTCAAATCATAGAAGATGCATAGAACCATAGAAGCATAGCATAGAAGCATTGGATAGAACAGAAGCATAGATGCATAGATGCATACAAGCATGCTGTAGATGCATAGCATAGATGCATAGAAGCAGAGCATAGAAGCATAGATGCATACAGTAGATGCATAGCATAGATGCATAGAAGCATGGATGCATAGAACCATAGCATAGAAGCATAGATGCATAGAGTAGATGCATTGCATAGAAGCATAGATGCATAGAAGCATAGATGCATAGAAGCATAGATGCATACAGTAGATGCATAGAAGATCACCCCTCTGCTTTACTGTATGCTGCTGTTACCAAAGGCAACAAGTCAAAGTGGCCTTTATGGTCAATGTTCTCGCTTTCAGTTTCAGGTTTCTGTGGCCTTTTCTGTTAGCTGGGACACACATGAGTTTTCGTTCCTCTTCCAAGTCTGTGAGCTCAGGCAACAGGGATCTGTTTGATTTACACTGTGATGAATTTTTGTGTGTGTGTGTGTGTGTGTGTGTGTGTGTGTGTGTGTGTGTGTGTGTGTGTGTGTGTCTGTCTGTCTGTCTGTCTGTCTGTCTGTCTGTGTTCCTGTGTTCCTGTGTTCCTGTGTGTGTCTGTGTGTGTCTGTGTGTGTGTGTCTGTCTGTCTGTCTGTCTGTCTGTCTGTCTGTGTTCCTGTGTTCCTGTGTTCCTGTGTGTGTCTGTGTGCTTCTGATTTCTGCTGAACTTGTATTCTATTCCTATTCTTTGGTTTGCACCAACAAATTTATATGATGATATTGTCAGTTTAATTGTCAGTTGAGTTGTCATGAATCTGTGCTCTGTCAGTCTCCTTCATGTATGATGAGCTGCACCTGTTGGATACTGTGTGTTGAGGTCTAGGGCTAAGCTAAAACAGTAGCTAGCAGTAGAGGTGTACTGTAGAGCTAGGCTAACACAGCTAGCGGTAGAGCTAGGCTAAGTCAGCTAGTAGTAGAGGCCCACACACTTGATACATTGCAGAAGCATTGCTCTAGCTTCTATTTTACTTTATTTATTTATTTTTTGGGTATTTGAAACTTTTGTTGTTTATTATTATAGGACAGGAGAGAGAGAGAGAGAGAGAGAGAGAGAGAGGGAGAGGGAGGAGAAAGAGAGAGACGGGGAAGAACCAGTGCTTTGGTAAGCAGTCAGTATGCAATGATCTTTGGCCAAAACCATCCTGGCTGTCCAGGCAGGCAGACAGTCGGTTTAAGAGAGAGAGGAGGGGGGCATAAATGTGAGTGGGGGTGTGCATTGTGTAACTGTCCAGTCAGGCAGGGAGGTGGGTGTGGGGTGTGTGTGTGTGTGGGGGGGGGTGGGATGGGTGCGGAGGGCATGCTTGGGCCGGCCAGAGCCCAGGTGCCAGCGGGGATTAAGCTAATGACCCCTCAGACATTCCTCCCGGCTTTTCAAGAAACACACTCGCAAGCCGCTAGCAGGAACCTTTGCTGCTTTGGACTAGTGTGTGTGTGTGTGTGTGTGTGTGTGTGTGTGTGTGTGTGTGTGTGTGTGTGTGTGAGAGAGAGAGAGAGAGAGAGAGAGAGAGAGAGAGAGAGAGAGAGAGAGAGGAGAGAGAGAGAGAGAGAGAGAGAGAGAGAGAGAGAGAGAGAGAGAGAGAGAGAGAGAGGTTAGTGTGAGAGAGAGAACGTGTGTGTGTGTGTGTGTGTCTGAGAAACTCGTACTGTAGGTAACATACAGTAGTTGAGTTGAGTCTTAGTTGAGTGTCTCTTTGGATGATGGTTTATGTAGTGGTATATGGATGTTATAGATGTCCTGGTACGGACCTGGATATACGTTATAGTATGGAAATGTGTGTTCTTGGAGGACCCAAAGGCCCATTTTCATGTGTATTCTAACCTATCTTAACCGTGTGTGTGTGTGCGTGTGTGTGTGTGTGTGTGCAGGCTCATCTAAGTCTGGTGGTGTGCGGTTCTCGGAGGACCCAGGGGCCCATTCTCATGTGCATTTTGACGACAAACTTCACGACTCCGTCGTCATGGTGATCCCTGAATCAAATGGCAACTTCTTGGTTAAAGTAAGTGTGTGTGTGTGTGTGTGTGTGTGTGTGCGCGCGCGCGTGTGTGCGTGTGTGCATGTGTGTATTTTTAGTGTGTGTGTGCATGTGTGTGTGCGCGTACGTGCATGTGTGTATTTGTGTGTTTGTGTGTGTGTGTGTGTGTGTGTGTGTGTGTGTGTGTGTGTGTGTGTGTGTGTAAACAGCCCCCAGGGTGTTGCTGGTTAATCTCTCACCGTATTCAGCTTGTGCAGCCCACATTTAGACACTATTGTGTTTCTGGGGACTTCAGAAAGTTCCGGAACGTTGAGAGAGATTGTAAATAATGTATCGCTGCCTCTGTTAAAGTGTGTTAGAGTGTTTGTGTGTGTGCATACAAAGGGCACGCTTGTTTTGTTGAGTGGGCATTTGACTTTCTTTTTTTTTTTTAGTGGGAGCATGCATGAGCCTCTGGCTGTGTGTGTGTGTGTGTGTGTGTGTGTGTGTGTGTGTGTGTTGTGTGTGAGATAGAGACAGAGCGTCTCTATGTGTGTCTGTGTATGTGTCTGAACGAGAGTGAAAAAGATTTGTGAGTTTGTGTGTCCTACTGAGAGTGTGTATGTGTGTGTGTGTTTGTGTCTGATTTAGTATGCACACACTCGTGTGTGTGTGTGTGTCTGTGTGTGTGTGTGTGTGTGTGTGTCTGTGTGTGTGTCTGTGTGTGTGTATGGCAGTTATTTTTGTTCATTGTGTTTGTCCTGTACAGTGACCTCTGCTCAACTCACCCAAAAAGGAAAGTGAGAGTTCCCTCTGCTTCGTACACACACACACACACACACACACACACACACACACACACACACACACACACACACACACACACACAAAAGAATGGATGGTAGGAAAGCCATTTCTCCTTGCTTGTAAGAAGCACACACACTCCCACTCACACACACACACACACACACACACCAGAGAAGTAAATGTTCTGACCATTAAACTGCCCCTCCCTAGAGCTTCTGTTGTCATAGGAACAGCCATGGGGGCAAATTTGTCAGTGTGAGTAGGAAGTGGAGCACACACAGGCATCAAAGACTCTTCTAATGCTCTGACACAGTGGGCATCTCCCATTCTCTCTCTCTCTCTCTCTCTCTCTCTCGCTCTCTCTCTCCCTCCCTCTCTCTCTCTCTCTCTCACTCACTCACTCACACACTCACACACTCACCCACACACCCACCCACACACTCACACACACACACACACACACACACACACGTGGGCATCTCTCATTCTCTCTCTTTCTCATTCTCTCACAGAGGGCATTTCTCTCTCTCATTTCTCTCTCTCTCTTATCTGTCACTTGGTTTTCTCCCTCTATCTCTTTCCTGCTTCTTGCTTCCTCTCTCTCTCTCTCTCTCTCTCTCTCTCTCTCTCTCTCTCTCTCTCTCTCTCTCTGTCGTTTTTAGTATGACAGTAAGTTCATTTGTACTCCAACTCTGCCCACTCTATCTCCCCCCTCTTTCCATCTCTCTCTCTCTCTCTATTGCTCTCTCTCTCTCTCTCTCTCTCTCTCTCTCTCTCTCTCTCTCTCTCTCTCCCTGTCCCTCTCTTTCTCTCTCTCTCTCTCTCTCTCTCTCTCTCTCTCTCTCTCTCTCTCTCTCTCTCTCTCTCTCCCCCTCTCCCTCTGTCCCTCTCTTTCTCTCAATCTCTCACTCACTCACTATCTATCCGTCTTTCTCGTTTTCTCTCTCTCGTTTTCTTCCTCCCACTCACATACTTTGTCTTTGTCTCACTAGGCTTGTTTAGTGGCTTCTGTGTTTTCTGAGTAAACACCATTAGAGGAACTATGTACAAACGTCACAGAGAAATGAGTCTGTTAAAGGAGTACTCCACCTTTTTATGGAATTGGGGTGTCCACCTTCTCACCTGGAGTTACATGTGTGGGTAAAAGCCTTTTAGGTCTCAGTGCTTGTGTTTTCCTAGTACGACAACCCCAATTTTAGCTTTAGCTGAGCATAGGCACTGAAATGTAATGTTGCCAAAGAGTTGCTATCTGGCTACTTTACTGTACATTCCAACGCCTATGCTAAGCTAAAGCTAAAAAATAGCTAAAATTGAGGCTGCATGCGCTGAGACCAAAATGCTTTTACCCGCATATGTAACACCAGGCAAGGGGGTGAGCCCAATTTCTTTACAGGGTGGCCTATTCCTTTAACAGTCTGTAATAGCAAAATAGTCATGTCTCTAATAGTCATGTGTGTAATAGTCATGTCTCTAATAGTCATGTCTCTAATAGTCATGTCTGCTAATAGTCATGTCTCTAATAGTCATGTGTGTAATAGTCATGTGTGTAATAGCCATATTACATATATCTATATTTGCACGGGATTAGTATTACCTATGAACCTCTGGTAATTTGTAATAATTGCGTAGGATGCCTGTGATCTTAATCCTGTGCGAATGTGCCAAATTAGCCCTATTCGGACGGGATTAGTATTACATGGTTACGTCAGGTAAAGTAATCATTACCGGAGATTTTAGTCCCATCTGAATGTGCCATGTCAGTAAACATAACGGATGATGTCAAGAAAGAATTCAGCACCTTTTACCTTCTGTAAAAGGGTCCAGAAAAATTACCCTAGGTGATACTAATCCTGTTAGAATCGATCTGCTGTAAATGCGCTTGCAAAAAATTCCATACTGCCTTTCGTTGATTTCCAAGCAGAGAGAGGCAACTTTTATGTGTTTTCGCTCCTGCAGCACTAAAATCAACCAGAATTAAACTTTGTCAAATACATGACTGCTTACAGTTTTATCAGTAGACAGATAGTAAAAGGGTTTGTTCGAACCTTCAATAAAACTATTGCAAATATCCAGCATAACTTCCAAAAGCCTAAAAATGATGCTGTTGATGTCACACACGTGACGACAGAGGGGTGCTGAGGTGCGTAAATGGAGTAACCCCTCCCTCTTTTGGTGGTTTTTCTAAGATTTTTAGTCCCATGCGAATCTATCGTTTATTTTACAGACGTCTTGTGTTCAATTTATGTTACCCCAAGGGCCATGTTAAGCTAGTCTGAATCTGGCTAAGTTGACAGCTATCTGGTTTCTAGTACTTAAAAAGTTGTGGTGTACTCTATGACATCATATCCGGGCCTTAAAGGAATGGTCCATCTCTTTATGAAATTGGGTTATTCACCATCTTATCAAGTGTTACATGTGTGGGTAAAAGCATTTTGGTCTCAGTACTTGTATTTTCCTTCCGGCAACACCAATTTTAGCTTTAGCTTAGCATAGGCGCTAGAATGTAATGTTGCCAAAGAGTTGCTATCTGGCTACTTTACATTTCTAAGCTAATGCTAAAAAAGAGCTACAGTATAATTGAGGTTGACAGACTAGGGAAATTCATGCACTTAGACCAAGATGCTTTTACCCACATATGTCACAAGATCAGATTCGATTCGATCTGAGTTTTTAGGAGAAACACTGTGGACATGACATCACTGGAGGTCCATTAAGTGTGTGTGTGTGTGTGTGTGTGTGTGTGTTGTATATTAAATTTATGATTCATTCCTTGCTTTCATTTTCCCCTTGGCTCGCAAGTCACTGGGTCATGAGACTTATGTAGATACAAACAGACACATGTAAATAACAATAACTTAAGATGATAAAATTGTAAATTATTTACCCACATACAATTAAAATTATAAAATTTTCCCTTCCTCATGCCTATGGCTTTAGCTCCCTGTGTGTGTGTGTGTGTGTGTGTGTGTGTGTGTGTGTGTGTGTGTGTGTGTGTGTGTGTGTGTGTGTACGCGGTTTTGTGCGTGTGCGTGTGTGTATACACTCCTGCATATGAGGCATCAACCACATTGTTATTGTCCAGACATGGCAATTTCCTGGAAAAGCCTATAATAATTATTACTTTTAAAACTTAAAAAACTTTTTAAACAATATAACTGTATTTCTCATCCTTCCCTTTCAGTTCCTGTCAGTGGTGTCCAAGGGCGTCATAGTTGGGGGGAACAGGGGGACTGAGTTACCAGGGCCCCAAGACAAGGGAGGGCCCTTGGAATAGTATTCAAGGCGGTGGGGGGGCCCATTAGCCTGGCGAATGCCAAACTAAAATCACAAGTGATATTTAGTCTGGGGACCTACCTATTACATTTCTCGTAGCGGAAGCATCGTTTATGATTGTCCAGAGCCGTTTATTGGGCGCTACGAATGTCTATCATAGCGTCTGTACATACCTCGGAGCCAATACCAGAGCCACCACGTGACGTAAAATGCAATCGAGGGCCGTACAAATCCCTTTTTGTTCTGCGATTGGATACCGAAAGTAAGCGAGAAAAACGGCCATGGTCACCATGCTGCTTTGCAGAGTGGAATGAAATAAGCGCGCAAAGGAGCATGGGAACTCCCAGGCTAGGGGCCCATGGCCACTGCTTGTGCACAGGGCCCAGAATTGAACAGTTGCTACGCCCCTGGTTGTGTCTCCCATTCTCTTCACTTTACTTCTATTTTGTCAGTCGCCTGCAGAACTTCCCATTTTCCTCAGACTTTGTGTGTGAAGTTCTAAGAAGTCCTCGGGCTCCGTCTGTCCCCAGGTGTCTAGTTACCTGCTGTTGCATCAGCGATGGCGGAGTCGTGCCGTACGGTGGTGAACACGAGGAGTCGAGTCTTCATTACTCTCTTTGCCCTGCTGCTCCCTATTGGTCATAGAACCAGACTGGCAAAGGAGTCGTAGACCAGTGAGCCAGGGGACGCTGAGCCAGACGCCTTTATTGCTCTTTATTGTGTTTGTGTGTGTGTGTGTGTGTGTGAGTGGTGTCTGTGAGTGGTGTCTTTGAGTGGTGTCCGTGAGTGGTGTGTGGGTGTGTGTGGTGTCTGTGAGTGGTGTGTGTGTGAGTAGTGCGTGTGTGAGTAGTGCGTGTGTGAGTAGTGCGTGCGTGTGTGTGTGTGTGAGTGGTGGGTGACCGGCAGGGCAGTCGTACGGCAGTGAACCACGAGACACCAAAGGCAGACGCTCTCTGCCTTCACTGATCCCCTTGGATGATGGACTTCAGATTGGGACAGTGGTCGCTTAGTTAGCATAGTACGTTTCACTAAAGCATAGTTGCTAACCACTTAGCAACTTATTTAATTGACAATGGAAGTGTGTGTATTTGTGTGTGTGTGTGTGTGTGTGTGTGTGTGTGTGTGTGTGTGTGTGTGTGTGTGTATGTAAACTGTGCCTGTATGAGCTGTGTGTGTGGGGGGGTTTGTGAGTGTGTCAGTGTGTGTGTGTGTGTGTGTGTGTGTGTGTGTGGGTATATATAAACTGTGGCTATATGACCTGTGTCTTTGTGACTAAGATAATGTTACATCTGGCCTGTGTGTGTGTGTGTGTGTGTGTGTGTGTGTGTGTGTGTGTGTGTTAATAAAAGCATGCTTTGTGTCTGTGCTCAGGTGGGTTTTCTGAAGACTCAGCACAGGTACGAGATCGAGTTCACCCTGCCAGAGATGCCGTCGCTAGGCACCGACATTTGCCCCGCCCCCATTCCAAACCCTCACATCCGCATCACCAACATCACTCAGCAATCAGAAGGTACGGCTGGCTGTAATATGGTATAAAGTATAATAAATATAAATATATAAAAATATAAAAATAAAGAAGTATAAAGTTTGTATATACTGTAATGTGCACATCAGCATAGCACATGCTAATTGGTAGCAATGCTATTTTCTTAGTGCGTGTGTGTTTGTGTGTGTGTTTGTGTTTGTGTTGGGTGTGTGAATGGAGTAGCTATTTTCTTTGCGTGTGTGTTTGTGTTTGTGTTTGTGTTTGTGTTGGGTGTGTGTGAATAGGAGTAGCTATTTTCTTTGCGTGTGTGTTTGTGTTTGTGTTGGGTGTGTGTGAATAGGAGTAGGCAATGTTTACAGCCTTACATTATTTCCATGTGTGTCGAGTAATGGATCCGACCCCTCTAGCATGTTGAACATGTTAGAATGGTGCACAAAAAGGCTTTCATGTCCACATTTCATATTAATGGTAAAAACAAAAACAAAAAAACAGCTGTCTTGTATATCTATTTTGTGTGTGTGTATGTGTCTGTGTGTGTTTGTTGTTGCCGTTGGCTTTCAGAAGAAGACAGAAGGTGCCCATCTCCCGGCTCTAATTGAGCTCGTTAACGTCTCTGCTAATTGAGCTCGTTAATGTCCCTGCTAATTGATCTGGTTAACATCTTTCATCAAGCAGTTTGTAGCCCTGAAAAAACAATGACACCATACAGACCAGACAGGGCTTTCAACTCTACAGCTGCCAAGGACAGGGATTTCCCAATGCTCACAATATGTGTGTGTGTGTGTGTGTGTGTGCGTGTGTGTGTGTGTGTGTGTGTGTGTGTGCTGTGTCTGTGTCTGTGTCTGTGTCTGTCTGTCTGTCTGTCTGTCTGTCTGTCTGTCTGTCTGTCTGTCTGTCTGTCTGTGTGTGTGTGTGTGTGTGTGTGTGTATGTGTGTGCACGCGCGGTTTTGCATTGCTCAGTGTGTGTCACGGCCAGATTTATGCCTTTGACCCTGTGGTGGTGGATGGTTTCCTTTCTTTTGATTGACATGCCTCTAAAGGTTGTGTGTGTGTGTGTGTGTGTGTGTGTGTGTGTGTGTGTGTGTGGCCAACCACCGTGTCCCTTTTCAATATTTATTCTAGGCACCAAAGCACAGATCAC
>JAODXP020006229.1:0-15000 GCA_027497455.2 Sardinella longiceps
CCGTACAACGATGAACGTTAGCATTCTACCATCAAAGTACGATGTTCGTGGGAACTAGGTAGGTGCTCAGCTATGGGTGTTTCCCAAAAACGCCTACCAACATGGTAGGCTACTATGTAAGTTTCTACCATGTTGGTATGTACCACCATAGTTCCTACGGCTACGACCATGTTTGCAGATGTTTTCGGAAGTGTTCGGAGACAATTCGGGCGCATTCGCGGTAGGAAGCATGCCAGTCCCGTTTATACATTTATGTTGATATAGTCAGTTAATAACGGCGGTTACATGAACCTGTGATCAATATAAGATTCAATCAAGTCATATGCCAAAAGTGGTCTAGTTTATCTTCACCTTCGAGTGAAAATACAAGAAATAATAACGACAGGAAATTATATTGGCAAGTAGTGTAATTAGATGTGAGCAACCTTCCTCTACGTGCAGCAGGTGGCCTAGTGGGTTAAGCGCACAGCTTTGACTCACATTCATAAGAACAGTCGAAGGTTCAATGCCAGGTGATTGTTACAGAATATCTTCTTACTCTGTGTCTAAATTATTATATTTAAAACAATACAAGACAAATAAACTGAAATTATTATCCATTTGCTTGGGCATATTTTACGCATTAGTGCCTATAACAATTCGCCTGTCCTCGCTTGTTCCATGCAATATTATCTTTGCATTTGAACGTCTACCGATTGATAACACTCACATTAACAACGAAACCATCTAATTTCCTAATTGAATAGGCCTGCCATTACACCTGTTATCACCAATAATCACCACCTGGAAACTTTCTCCAAATGAAAATTCTTCCTAAATAATAAAGGAGAGGACAACAGAAACAAATCCCACACACGTTGACAGGTGGTTTGAACTCGCAGGAATCACCATTATATGCCTCAAAGGCGCACTGGCTTATCCATTTACGCCACCAGTCATCTCAATACACTTTTTATCTCTTGCCTAATTTAAATCATGAAAATACTCAAGGAGACTAACGTGGCCTATAATATTAATAATTAACAGGAAATCACATTGTCAGTATATAACCAAGTCTTACTCATCATTGAAGTGTTTTTAATCAACAATTTCGTTGTCTCCAAATTTACCCAACTATGGTATGTTCAACGCCCTCTGTTGACTACAGTGTTGTAGTAAGATACTAACTTGTTACGGGAGGTGAAGAGCTCTCGTAGGTACGGATCAAGTTACGATGTTGTTTACGATATAGCGCAGGAACCATGATTTCGAGAAACAAGGACATAGTAGCTACGTACATCGTAACATGGAGGTTTCACCTCCATAGTATGGACGAGCATTTTGGGGAACACCTCTCTCGTAGTTTCATGGTTCCCACGATGTTGGTAAGCCCCAGTTAGCCCGTAAATAGCTCGTAAATGTTTGGGAGACGCACCCCAGACTATTTCCACCACTGAATCGTGATCAGATTTACTCAGGCCTTAGAGTGTTGGACTATTTTGCTGTAGATCACCTGCTCCTCACGTATGCGAGTTGGTTGCTCACTCAATCTCCTTTCATTTCTTGTGTTGTTCTCCAGCTGGGAGTATGTCATTCTCGAGGACGCTACCTGCACACAAAGCAGAACTAGTGGATGTTAAAGGTGAATGAACAAAGGTGTGTTTCAGCACATATGTTGTACAGATAGGAAACCCACCTGTATATTCGGGGAAGTAGCGCGTCTTGTTGTTGGAACAACTGAAGCTAGGGACAGAAAATGACCAAGTTATCTTTAGTGTTGTGGCTCAACAGCCAATTTGTATAACACAATGGTTTATATATTTATTCCCTGCTTATAAACACTCTCATAAAACAAATGAGGAGAACATCGCACAGCTCTTGTGCCATCTTCTTTTGTGCCATGATTTTGAGGAAGCAGGTACAGTAGTTTTGAGTTTTGATTATGATTTTGACCTGTAAATACTGATTAGAGAAAAGGGGTGGGATTGAACAAGTTCATACATCTTTCCACCCCGTTTCAAAGATGTAGTGAAAAAAAAAATAAAAAATCTCTCTTGCTGAGTGCCCAGGCAGCCGATCTGTGCAGGAGCCACTAAGGTGGCTCCTGTTATTGCATTAATACATGTTGCGATTGTTGCTTTGTACTATTGTTTTGTGTGCATTGTGCATTATGCATGCTTTTTGTTGCATGTACGTTTCATTACATGTTTGAAATAAATTTATCATTCATTCTTGTTACTTCTTATGATCACATTTCTTGATTAGATATTGATATGCAATAAATTTGTCATTAGTATCAGTGATACAATTCTCATCCCGGGCCATGTTTGATTAAGGCTACTGTAGGCACTACATACTCTTAACACAGCTGTATGTTTGTGTTGGCGTGTGGCTCCTGTGTGGTCGCTCAGGTCTCCTGGGCTCGGTGAAGTCCAGGTGGAAATACATCACAGGCTGCTGAGCATCAGGCTGATGGGGGAAGATGAAGCCCAATCAGACTAGCTGTATAATCTTGACTGGCACACACTGTAAAGCTCTATATTTCTTTCACACACACACACACACACACACACACACACACACACACACACACACACATACAGCACACACACACACACTACAGTAATCTTGACTGGCAGATACAGTAAAGCTCTCTTTTCTTTCACACACACACACACACACACACACACACACACACACACACACACACACACACACACACAAACAAACACACACTAGTAACCTTGACTGGCACATACAGCTGGACAAATATAAGTACCAAAGAAGCGGTAAACAACACGCACGTCACTCAGGCACATATAGGAGTTTACTCTTTCTTTCTTTCTTTCTCTCTTTTTCTTTCACTCTCACACACTGTACACACACACACACACACACACACACACACACACACACGTACACACACGCTACTGTAATATACATGTACTTAGGGATGGGCTTACCTCTACTGCAGTAACTGTGTGGTTGTTCTCTGGAAAAGAACCTGCAGAAAAAAAGATTTGGGTGTGGTCATACTGTAGCTTCCATCCATTTGGACACGCATGTAGGATTATAGGATGTACATAGTACTACATAATACTACATAAACTTCCTCTTACATTCACTATTCAAGACAGGACTGTGAATAGAGTAAAACTGTGTGTGTGTGTGTATGCGTGTGTGTCAGGGCCGTTTCAAGGTACTTGGGGGCCCCAAGCAAACAGGACATGGGGGCCCTTCACTCCCCAAAAATACTTACATGAACCACATTGTTATAATTTTCAAACATCATCAATATAATTGTATTGTACAGTTGTCTAAATCCAGTTTAAAGTCATTTTTTGTTGAAAAACACCACCAACTTAACTACTAAAATGATTAAACAGTCAATCTTGGGGGCCCCTTGCCTGGTTTGCCTGCCTTGTTGCGACGGCCCTGGTGTGTGTATGCGTGTGTGTGTGTGTGTGCATGTGTTTACAGTATATGCGTGTGTGTGTGTGTGTGTGTGTGCATGTGTGTATGCGTGTGTGTGTGTGTGTGCGCGTGTGTGTACAGTATATGCGTGTGTGTGTGTGTGCGCATGTGTGTATGCGTGTGTATGCATGTGCGTGTGTATGCATGTGTGTGTGTATGTATGCATGTGTGTGTGTGTGTGCATGCATGTGTGTACGCGTGTATGTGTGTGTGTGTGTGTGTGTGTACCTGACAGTTTGCACTGGTAAAGACAGCAGTGCCTGCTGATGAGAGCGCTGATGGCACACACACACAGCAGGCTGAGAGTCCCAGCTGAGTATAGCATCACTAGGCACCAGTCCTCAGGGGTCGGCATCATGGTATCTCTAAGCAGGTGGAGTGAGGTCACATTGCTCCTCTTTATGACACCGACTCCCACGTGCACCTCACACCACCAGTCCTCTAACACGCCTGATGCATTTTGGGAAATGAAGTCCGTTGTGTTGATCCTGAGCTTGCTTGTCACACTAAACCTGTATCAGAATACACCCACTAAACAGTTCAGACTTCATGCAATATGGCCTACAGGAATTAATTTTAGAGTAGTGGAATTAGAGTTTTTGTTCAGTATGGTAGTCTTGTAAATTTTGTTATTTAAGTGCATGTGTGTGTGTGTGGGTGTGTGAGTGTGTGTGTGCGCCCAGTGTGCACATGTGGGTGAATATGTGTTCAACCTGCATGTGAATCACTATTATCTGTCCAGTAGAATTATGTGTAACACTATATAAATTCCTCTGTATATTTTTTACTCCAGAAAACTTTTCTACAGGGGAGATTGTTATTAAATCCGGTTTAACACTTGATGGAAGTTGGCAAGTCAAAAATGTTTTGTACAATTGTACAATTGTACGATGTTTATATTTGTCTTTAGAGTATTTATACTTTACATTTGATTTATATTTACATTAGTGCTGTCAGTTTAACGCGTTAATAACGGCGTTAACGCAAACCCATTTTAACGCCGTCAATTTTTTTAACGCGCGATTAACGCATTTGACCCGCCATTATCAATGGAATGTGAAAAAAAAAATATCTCCGACATTCCAACACCTCCCGACGTTTCAGTATGTCCTGTGTTTGTATTAGGCTTGAAGTAGGCCTCCTGCTTAGCCTAGGACCTAGGCTACTCATGCCTACAGTAGCCTACACACGCACTGCACACAGGCACGGGTGTCTGCACTCTGCCCTGCTGCTCCGATGTCAGTGAAAACAAATATTTTACCGACACAATCGTTGACATTCACTCGCATGTTCGCATATTTAGGTTGTTAATTAGCTAGAGGATTGATGTTGTCACTTAGAAATCCCTTCTCTTGAACTGAATACCCCGCAAATAGGCTAATATCAGTTTCAAAATTGCAGCGCGAGTGAGAGAGGTGAAACAGGTCGGAGCGCAACTGAGAGAGAGAATGTTTGTGAGCGTCATTTGATGTCAGTGAAAACAAATATTTTACCGACACAATCGTTGACGCTCACTCGCATGTTCGCATATTTAAGTTGTTAACTAGCTAGAGGATTAATGTTGTCACTTAGAAATCCCTTCTCTTGAACTGAATACCCCGCAAATAGGCTAATATCAGTTTCAAAATTGCAGCGCGAGTGAGAGGTGAAACAGGTTGGAGCGCAACTGAGAGAGTGAATTTGTGCAAACGAGACGCATATAGCCTACCTGATTCTGAACATTATGACCTTGTCACTAAAATGAGAGCTTCTTGCAGGGCAATTCTTGCATTGCCAATATGGCAAAATGCATTTTAAAGGTATGCTCATGCAATGTACTGTAGGTTTATTCATGTAGACCATAATGCCATATTTTCATTGAGCCTCTTTAGAATAGCTTATAGGTTAGTAATTTAAAGGGCCACCATCCAGGTTTTTTTTTTTTTTTTTTTTTGTAAACTTGTGAACTAGCAACATAAAAGACATCAACATCTCTCTGGCAGTACTTGAACATGTTAATATTTTCTGATGCTGTAACTGGGTTTTACTTTTTATTTTGAAATTGGTATTCACCCCCACCAATGAATGCTGATAACAGCATTAAAATGAAAATAAATAAATAAAAATGGGACAAAAAGAAATCGAGGGACATTTAGAATAGAAAGAAATTTGCGATTAATCGCGATTAATTATGAGTTAACTACGGCAAAAATGCGATTAATCGCACTAATTTACATTTAATAATCATACTGGTTTGAACATTAATCTTATTACACATGACCATTAATTTTGAAGCATTAAAATCTAGCCTACCCAGTTGGTGTTATGCCTGTAGACTCCCACGCGGCCACAACACCGGGCACCTCTGCTCCGCGGGATGATCGCCAGACGATGCTGATCTCAGGAAAATTTACATCTGTGACCGTGCACCGTAGTTTCACGTACTCCAAAGTTCCTCTTCTGTGTAGCAGGTGCTCTGAACCAGAACTTTCTAGTTCAATCAGCAAAGTCACCAGGCTTCTGTTGGTCCACACCTTCTCCTCTGCAAAGATTTAAACTGCAAATTAGTTCCTCTCTGGTTTGGTCTATATTTTATTATTTGAATGGGGAATCTGAATGGGTGAGATGAAAAAAGGAAACTTACCTACAAGCAACAATTTTCCTTCGCCATAAAAATCGAAAAAACCAGCCTGCCTGACACCACAGTAGTACCGTCCTGAATCTGTTGTTTCAGTCCGAGATATATACAAGTCAGCTGTTGCATCCTGACATTTGCTTTGTGAAAAACGGCCCCCCTTCTCTGTCTGTAAGGTTTCCAGAGAACCGTTCATAGTCACTCTCACCCACTGCACATTCACACAATCTTTGTAAGGGGCCCGACATGAGATTGAGACATTTGAATTGTGCTTGGAGAACATCTGTGGGGTCACATCTAAAGTCAAAGACAAATAAGCACCATGCCAAATGATCACCCATGCAACATTAACAGGCCTTAACTGAAATTCAGATATTAACACAGAAAACGGATTAAAGGAATAGGCTACTCAACCATTTTATGGAAATGGATTATTCACACCCTTACCTGGAGTTACATATGTGGGCAAAAGCATTTTGGTCTCAGTCAGTGCATGTTTTTTCCTAGTGTGGTAAGCCAATTTCACCTTTTTCTTAGCTTTAGCTTAGCATAGGCACTGGAATGTAAAGCAGCCAGATAGGAACTCTGGCAACATTACATTGCAGCACCAATGGGCACCTAATAGGCATAGGCTATATTAGGCTTAATGGTAGCCAGTGAAATACAGATTTAATATTTCAGACATCAAGAGGCTGTATTAGGTTTACTGTATGTACTTACGCGTAATCAAACTGAAGAGTACAAGGAACCATTGATCCATTGTGTGCAGCCACAGTCTTCACTCAAAGACAGCTCAAAGACAGAGCCTTTTGATCTCCTCACAGAAACCTTGAGGTTGTGTTTATTCGCATGGCTGTTACATGACCTCATTACCTCTATGGAACAAATGAATCGAGTGTAGGTCTACTTGTAAGCATGTAGGTTCTACTTGTAAGCATTTTTTAGTACCACAGCTCCTTTCAAGACTGAAGCAGTGCTTGACCACAATATAGGCCACTGTGCAGTTCAAGTAATAGCATGCATAGTTTACCTAGACTTATTCTAATTTGTGACAAGACCGTAGTGAGAAGGGCACATTCAAGTTCAAGTTCATTTATATATAGCACATTTTCATACATATATTAATCTGCTCAGATATTTTGCAAATAAATCTGGATCATATATAATAGGCCTAGGCCATCTCAGCTACTCATTTTCATAAATACATCCTGCATAAAACTGTCAACAAAACAATGAAACAAATGATAGTGGGTATGTGTAGCCGGTGGCGGTCCGCACCGCACACGGGTCTCGAACCCGCCACCCCGCAAGCTACAAACTCCCGGCGTGGGAGTGGAACGCTCTAACCAACTGAGCCAAAAGCCCGAGCTTCTAACTCAGCGTGTTAGAAGCGCCCATGGAATTGGGTGATGAGGATTTACACACTACCACCGAGCTAGCCACGCTAGCTGGCCTCCGTTACACTCACCCTCCAAATCCTCACTCCCATCCGGGTCACGGCACCAATGTAGCCGGTGGCGGTCCGCACCGCACACGGGTCTCGAACCCGCCACCCCGCAAGCTACAAACTCCCGGCGTGGGAGTGGAACGCTCTAACCAACTGAGCCAAAGCCCGAGCTTCTAACTCAGCGTGTTAGAAGCGCCCATGGAATTGGGTGATGAGGATTTACACACTACCACCGAGCTAGCCACGCTAGCTGGCCTCCGTTACATATGCTAAGGGGCATTTAACTGTAACTGTTACTTGGTATACAAAAATGCTGTGTTTGCAGAACAAATGTTAGGCGTTTTGCTCTTTTATTCATAAAATTTAAAATAAATTTATATCCAACATTATTTTTGAATTCATTATTGGATTTTGCATATAGCCTGACAATGTGATTAGAGTAATTGGGGAAATCATGCGATAAATCACAATTAAATCTTTTCATCATTGTCCAGCCCTTAAAATATCACATTTAGGGCCAGTTCATAGAGAACTGAGGATATGAAATCAAGCTGTGCAAATTAAATGGGCTAATGGGGGGGCACATTTTAGCCTGGCGAATGGCAAACTAAAATCACAAGTGATATTTAGTCTGGGGACGTACCTATTGCATTTCTCGTAGCGGAAGCATCGTTTACAATTGTCCATAGCCGTTTATTGGGCGCTACGAATGTCTATCATAGCGTCTGTACATACCTCGGAGCCAATACCAGAGCCACCACGTGACGTAAAATGCAATCGAGGGCCGTACAAATCCCTTTTGTTCTGCGATTGGGTACCGAAAGCAGGCGAGAAAGACGGCCATGGTCACCATGCTGCTCTGCAGAGTGAAATGAAATAAGCGCGCAAAGGAGCATGGGAACTCCCAGGCTAGGCACATTTAGTAAAGACATCAAAAGCACACTTGAAATCACACAACACCTTCCCTTTCCCGCACCACCAGCCAGGCTGCGCTATGTGTGTATTCTCCTGCATTGTTGTCTATACCAAACGCTTGTTGGGGTGGCTCAGTCTTTACTATCATGCCTACCAAATTAGTTTGCCTTTGTTGTTATTACATGCATAATTTCATTTTTTTACAGCCAGTTGATGTTCTGTTAAGCAGCCTCCACATGACTGCCTTCAAAGTACTACCTGCTGACGTTTTTTTCACAGACATCCTGCCACTGAATCCAAAACTATGATTGAAATTACTTATAAAGGTTTTACAGTGGAATAGCATGTTGCTAAGTACTTTTGTTGGGCTGCTAAAATACACCAGCAAATAACACAAAATGACATTGGCCAATCACAACCCCCGTCGTCTGCAGCACTTTAATGTGCAGTTAGAACATTTTAGAGTTGCAAGGAAGGTGAGCAGAGGCCTGTGTTGCCAGTTCACATTGAAAGCTAGTAAAAGAGCAATAATAAAGGTATAACAATTTTTTCATTTTTTTTTTTTCAACTAATTAAATAGGTGTGGCATAAAGTGATGTGCAAGCTATTGCTGTTTTTAAGGGTGGAAGGAGTTTAACATACTTTGTACCAAAGTCCACTGATATGACCCCTTTGATTATACTGTATACAATTGATGGGAAAGGGGCTAATGACCCTTAACACATTTACTATTTTGAGTTGTAAGTTTTGTTTCTATAGTGTCGTCCATATTGATAGGCTGGCCTACTGTTAGTTACAAATGAGTTGTATAATTAATCAAATAATTTATTAAGTTAATATAAAGTTAGCAGTAAGTAAAGGCAGGCTTCACTTTTCTGAAGGTGAAGTTTAATGATGGCTGTTGTTGGTCACAGCTGCGGGAACACATACACACACAAAAAAGAAAAACAGTGTGCACAAGAACACCCCCCAAAACATACACAGCACCCCAAAACCACACCAACATTAACCCCAGAAGGTGGTACCCTAACAGTGGCCCAGTAACATGGCTAATATCAATGATCTTCTTAAACTTCTTGCATTCCTGAACTTGGACACGCTACAACACAATTATTTGCTTAGCATGCCGTGCGCATTTACATTGGAAGCAATATCCATAATTCTGTCCTAACAGCCTGACCAAAAGTGGCTTGGTATGAAATGGTGCAAAATAAGACAATCATCATTTCTGCTTGGGGACTTGGGCAATTAGCCTGCTTAGCTTGCATGTGCTGTTGTGAAGGCCCCATGACTGTGTCTGCATTTATTTATGACCCATTCTGTATTATGTGCATTATGGAGACTTCAGAGCCAGGGCCCTCTACAGGCCAACATGCAGCAACCAGAGAGGAGAGCAGAGGGAGTCTTATTTGAATACAGAGGATGAGGCTAGTAGCCTACTAGTTACTAACAGCAGCACTGATGATGAGGAAGAAGAAGCAGTGAAGAGTAGCCTAAGGAATGCTGAGAGGCTGAGTAAAGGGACATTTCAGAGACTGAACAGCATTTAAAGCTGGGTTTCTCAAAATGTGGTCTGGGGACCACTAGTGGTCTGCGAGCAAACTCAAGTGGTCCAGTCAAGTCAAGTCAAGTCACTTTTATTTATATAATATATCACTTTTATTTATATAATATACAACATAGTTGATCCAAAGTGCTTTTAAAATAATAATAATAATAATAATAATAATAATAATAATAATAATAATAAAAATAAACAATAAACAAATAATAATAATAATAATAATAATAATAATAATAATATGCAAATGGCCAAATAAAACAAACAAACAAAAATAATAACAAAAATAAAAGAGGAAAGGGGTTTAGGGAGAATTAAAGGCTAGGGAAAAAGATGTGTTTTTAACTTAGACTTAAAAAGATCAATGGTATGAATGGACCTAATGTGGGAGGGGAGACTATTCCAGAGCTGGGGAGCAGAAACAGAGAAGGCTCTGTCACCTCTGGTTCTAAGGTGAGAGGAGGGAACAGAAAGAAGAAGTTTAGAGGAAGATCTGAGGGGCCTAGAAGTACAGTAAGGACTAAGTAAATTGCAGATGTAATCAGGTGCTAATTGATGTAAGGCTTTAAAAACATAAAGTAACAATTTAAACTCAATTCTATATTTCACTGGCAACCAGTGCAGTTCACAGAGCACAGGAGTGATGTGATCACGCTTCTTAGTTCCAGTAAGCAATCTAGCAGCAGCATTTTGAACCATTTGTAATCTAGCAATAGAAGAGTTGGGAAGGCCAAAATAAAGTGCATTGCAATAGTCTAATCTTGAAGTGATGAATGAATGAATTAGAGTTTCCATGTCTTTAGCAGAGAGGAAAGATTTTAACTACTATGGTCTGTGAGAGGATTTCCAAAAAATATGTTTATTTAGTCTGTTTCTCACAAAAATTATCTTAAAGTCAAAGAGGAGTGGTCCAATGAATAATATGGAGCAGGCTTGTAATTTACATTAAACATTACATTACATTAGAAACTTCAAGCTATCTGAATTGGCAGATAGAATAAATGGCAATTTAAAAATGCCTATTGATTTGGTCACAGGGTAAGGGCTAACAGCATGCGACTTGGTGAGGGGTCGCAAGGGTAGGGGTCCCTGAAAAATATTTTTTGGGCAAAGTGGTCCTTGGCTACCTTGGTCTGAAAACCAAGTTTGAGAAACACTGATTTAAAGGAACCGCTCGCCTCCAGTTGTGTGCAGTTTTCCGCTGACAAAGACTATGTTGATGTGTGGCCAGTAGGCGTGGATCGTGGTTTTGTCATTACTCAGATTGATGCAGCTCAGCCATATTGCAGCAGCCTACAATTTGGAGAACTAGGACACTGGTTGCAACCGGAAACTTGTTGAAATACAGTAATAAGAAAACGAGGCTGTGCTAGGGCTAAAATGTGCTAAACATGAAAGAACTGGCCTCAAACAGGAAAAAAATAAATAAATAAATCATTTCCTTACATCCATAAACAAGTTTAATAATGATTTAGGCCTAACCTACTGCAGCTAGTTTATAATAGTCCAGGCTTACTACAAGTGCTAAATAAATCCCCGAAAGTTGTCCTTTAACCATCAATGGTAATGGATCGCTTGTGTTTGCGGATGCTCCGGGCCGAGAGCCCAGCCAGCACCATCGTCAGCAGAAACAGAAGACAAGCTAGAGGGGTCAGTACGGAGATGAAAAGGCACAGAGACGCACCTGTGGAAACAAACAAACAAACAAAACAAAACAAAACAAACAAAAACAGAAGGAAATATTATATTGGTAGGCTAATAATAAAACTCCTGACAATGTCTCTGGGTGTAAAACTTGAAAGTTAGGGTTACATTTTAAGTACGCAAATTAAGTAGACTATAATTGATAAATATTTATATTTCATAAAATTATTCTGACCTCTGGACGTGTGTACCGCATCAGTCTGAATAATAACTCCTGTGTGATTGTTGCGACAGAGGCAGGTGATTGAGAAAGACTTCTCTGAACTCAGCGTAACCACCGACCGTCGAGTGAACCATCCGTCTGCATCTATTCCTCCACCTCCACCTCCCTTCGTTTCTGTCACTTTTCCATTTTCTGTTACTCTCCAATAAGGTGAACTCCAACCAGAGCCTGCTCCCGTTATCTCACATTGGAAAACATGCGTCTTGGTGGACCCGGCGCCGTAGAACAGACTTATGAGTGGAATTTGATCTGAAAAAGACGCATGCATTCAATTAAAAAAATGGCCATTAAAGACACAGAATGTAGGCCTACTTATATAAAACCAGCGGCATACCTGTGATAGCCAAGTTCAAAGACGAAACGTCTCGAAAAGCGTTAATCTTTGATAGTTTTGACGCTGCAAAATAGCTCCCAGAATCTATCAGAGATACGTTGAGGATAGTCAAAAATGCTTCACCCGAGATATGTGACATTCCCGCTGCGTGGCGTGGGAAGTTACACATATTACCAGAACAAACCATGTCTATTATTCCACTTGGTTTCTGTCGGTACCAGTTGAAGGCCGAGTTGCCCCCAGTGGCTCTCACAGAAAGAGTCACATTTTGTCCTATTTGCCCGAAAACGACTGGGGAAGGAGTGTGCCACCCAACACCAAGCACTACAGGAGTACAGACAAATATATTTCAGTTTACTGAATTCATATTTAATGTAAAAGTACAATCCCAAATGACTAGCCTATGTATGTTAAATGTAGTCCTACTTACCAAGGCTGGTGCTTGTAAATAAAATGAGCATATCCACCAAGAGCATGTTTTCAGATGTGCATCCACAACCAGGAGTCCTGATCTCTCTCTCTCTCTCTCTCCTTCTCACTCACTCTCTCTTTTTCTCTCTGCAGTCAGATTCTCGAGGCACCTGTGAAATGCAAAGTGCACGTATTCAGTGGCCTGATCATCGTCTGACACATTTTTTTTTTTTTAGTGTAGGCTACAGTTGCAACATTACATGGCCTACTACAATTGCTTACACTCTGGTAGGCTACTTTAATTTTCAGGCATTCAATAAAAAATGTAAATCCCAAATTATCATCTTAGATGTTGTATAGGCCTATGGTCAGAAGAAGCATGTTGAAATAATTATGCACATTTGGAAAAAAAAAAAACTAAAGCAAAGAAATCGAATGAATTGAATCCTGGTGAGTGAGTGAAAGTAAGCCCAGAGGATGGTGTGTAGTTGAAAACAAATTCATTAAACATCATGGGCCATGTAGTGTAGCATGTGAGACTTTACTGAAATAGAAAAATGCCAAACAGGGCCATCTGATGTCTGTAAACTGTTCCATCATCATGGATGTGCGCTAAGCCTACCTATTGATCTGGAGAGTCAATATAGCCTATTACAGTAAATTCTATTCCTGAATAAAGCTGCATCATATGTCATATCACCATATCATCCTAATTCTCAGCCCCCCCCCCCCCCCCCAAAAAAAAAGGGGGATTTATGAAGATAATATTTGTGCCCTCACACAAGTATTATCCTCATAAATAAAGACATTTTGCCCAATACGTATAAATCTCAGTTAATAATCTGGAAATTACAGTAGGCCTAATCACCTAGGGAGTGGAGGCTACCTGACCTAAAACATTTGACCTAATTTGCCTGTAGCATAATAGGCAACACGTAGGATGAAAGAGAGAGAGAGAGAGAGAGAGAGAGAGAGAGAGAGAGAGAGAGAGAGATTCTATTTCTTATTTGTCCCTTCCTGAAGAAGCTCTAATAGCAAAGATGCTCCGCTTGAATCCTCTCTGCTATTAGGCTATACAGTCATTGATGAGTAGCCTAAAATTAGTAAAATAATAATAATAATATATTTAAAAAAATGTGGAAATAAAAAATCACAAAATTACAGGTTAGACTTGACTACTGTTCAGAATGATTTGCCATCACTCTGAACGCTTTGACGTCAGGCTCTGACTTTGAGATTGGCCACAAGAGGGCAGTCAGCCCATGAAAAAAAAAACAGCCGTAGAATCTATGGTTCTGGAAAGAAAAAGATCTTTCACTGAACACTTTGTAACACTGTTACAGTAATGTAGGCTATAAAGTTTATAATCCATAATAAATGAATAGATAAGATTATTTAAAAGACAAATAAAAGTCTATGTAGCCTATCAAGAAATTGAATAAACTGTGATGGTTCAAAACGCATTCTATTGGAATAGTTTTGTGCGGAGCGTTTCCATGGTTTTCGTCAATTAATCTAACATCCAAACAGACGTTGTTAACAGGATAAAGGAAAGTTGTGAGCCATCGCAGATTTGAAAAGATTTGTCCACCGAGTCTTAGAAGGACAACGGTAAGTTTGACAGATGTCTCTACTAGCCTATAATACTGTAGCCTACGCTAGACGGCGAAATATTGTAGCACTGTTGACAACTCGCTAGGCCTACACGGACCATGCCTTGGCCACCTAGCAATACCTCTGACATGAACTATGAAAAGCTTATCGCATTCGGAGTGGCTTACTTGGGTTAACATAATAATAGGCCTAATAATAATAATAATAATAATAATAATAATACATTCGAGGTAGGCTATAACTTAAAAAAAGGAGGTTAAAGGAGCTGTGTGTAAGAAATGTAGGCTATTCCAAATGATCATTAAATGGCCCTGATATGTCACCAGACATGAGGGAATCATGTGCATTTTAAACACTGATATCACTGACAGTTGTAGTGCAGCCAGAATATTTGCATTTGAAAAGTTAAGTTGCAGCCCACAAGTAATGTTTATGTTGTCATTTCAAGTGGTATTTGTGTTGTTGTCATTGTCAGGGCCTCATTATGCTTCAGCAAAATATAATGACAAGTTCAGAAATAAAACAAGGATATGTAGGCCTAGGCCTATAGAAGATGCTTTTGAAAGTTGGAGACGGCTGGAAGCAACAAAATATTTTGAACTTGATTGAATTTTGCCCACAATCCTACACATAGCTCCTTTAACAGCCTATAGGCCTATTTTTATTCTGCTCACCAGATCTTCTGGAATGGCTTTGAGGAATAGGCAATTTTCTGGCCGTGGGC
>JAODXP020006229.1:22500-25000 GCA_027497455.2 Sardinella longiceps
CACCTTGTATTGTAACCTACATCTGTGTTTTCTGTATCCAGATATGATCTGGATGGGCTGGATGTGTGTAAGCATCTCTTCAGCTTTGCTTATAATCATTCGGTAGCATTTTATAATAACCATCTATTCTGCTCTCACTGCTTCCCCTGTGCAGTTATGCAGATAGCTAAACTTTCCAATGAAAGGACTCAAGACTGTAGATTCCGTTAAAGGATTTTACTTGATCCCCAATGGCAAAGTGAAAACTGAAAAGACAGTACAGTACATCCAAATGAATATACACCTAAAGATGCAGTAGGCCTACTAGCCTACACATTGTTTCAATTAAACAGTCTAGTAGACCTAGTTGAACATTCTATAAAAAGAAACAAATTCAAAAGACATACAATGTAAGTCTAGAGTATAGCCTATGCAATGAAGTAAAATTCATGTCAACTTACAAGCTGTGCTTCTCAGAGTCCAAGACGTATTTTAAGCAACAGTTGTAACTCTACTTTGAGATTTGTAAATCAGTTGACAGCTCAAATCAGTGTCCATAGCAACGTAAACAAATAATGCAAGTTATAGAACTCTGACAGAACTAAACATACTGGCTCTAATCCAGAGCCAGAACACCATCCACTATAAAAAGGTTATTAAATAGCTTATTAACATCAGTAAGAGGTTAATTGGAAGGTTAGTGATTTTAATCAGCAATATGAATTAAATCTGTCATTTAGCTTAGCCATAATAAACTATAAACTAACTATTAACTAACTCATTTGTGAAATACTGCTACATTTCTGTTCATTAAGAAGTCCCATGCTCTGACCATTACGCAAACAAAATATTGATTAAAGAAATTAAAGAAATAAGAAATTCCAACGTTTCGGTCTTAGACCTTCACCAGCCACTGACTGGTGCTACTAAGCTATATAATAACAATTTTTAGAGGAGAGTTATTGTTAATGGCTACCCACTTTGTAAAATGGTCCAGAATCTCAGCCTTTGAGAAACAATATTAATGGGCAGAAACTATAGCCAGGCTACTGTACAAATGATCTCTCATTTCCTCTGCATGTCTCTGCAGTCTTCTCCACTCCATTCAACTTCAGTCAACTACTCATGGTGAGCTACTCTAGGTGAGCACTAGATGAGACAAGTGAGCGCTAGACGAGACAATTGAGTGCAAGACGTGATACACACACACAACCAAAGGCACACAAAGCAAGAGCACACACACACACACACACACACACACACACACGCTGCAGGAAGCATGAGGAGTTAAGCTGGGTAGACTGTAGATGAATGTGGCACGCACACACACACACACACACACACTCACACACACACACACACTCACACACACACAAACGCATATATGAATGCGTCTGTCAAACTCTCTCCTTCTCCACCCTGCTGTTAGCCAACTTCAGCCAACTACTCATGGTGAGCTACTGTAGGTGAGCACTAGACGAGACAGGTGAGCAATAGATGAGACAAGTGAGCGCAAGGTGAGGTTCTAAGATACTGACACAGAACAGCAGAGGATTCCTCTGTGGTCACACACACACACACACACACACACACACACACACACACACACACACACAGGTCTTTTCAGATGTCAGGATGGGTTGAGTTTAAGAAGTTTTGACAAACTCTGGCAGAAAGTGTAAAGTCTGCATATTTTAAGGGAGGTGCACGGCACACTCATTAAAACCATGAACTGGATACCGCACACACACACACACACACTCACACACACACACACACACAGAGAGAGAGAGAGAGAGAGAGAGAGAGAGAGCAGGAAAGCAGACACACACAGACACACACAGTAGGAGGCACTCACACACACACACAACTACAGGCACACAAAGCAAGAGAACACACACACATACACACACACACACACACACACACACACTGCAGGAGGGCAGACGGTGAGAGAGGTGTGGTATGGAGATGAGCTGGGTAGACTAGATGAATGTGGCACACACACACACACACACACACACACACACACACACACAGAGAGAGAGAGAGAGAGAGAGAGAGAGAGAGAGAGAAACTCACACACACAGAAACTGTCTCTCTCTCTCTCTTTCTCTTTCACACACACACAGACATAGATGAATGTGTCTGTCAGACTCTCTCCATCTCCACGCTACTGTTAGCCAATAGTCATGAGCAGTGCTAAACATGGGGGAACAGGGACTAGAGACCAATGGAGCACAACACATCATGAGTATTTCTCAAAGTCGAGGAAGCATGCTTGGAAGGCTGCTTTTTAGAGCATTCCACGTCATTATCTGTCACCAAGTATTGTTCCAAAGTCAAGCATCCTTCTAAATGAGGATAGAGGCCTTTGTTCATAGATTTTTCAAGGATGCACTGATGGAACCTCGTTTTTGAAGTGTACGACTTCCAAGGCTAGTGTGCTACCTAGGAAGCATTCTCGACTTTGAGAAATACTCCGAATCTCTCTCGCTCTCTAATGTGTTTCTCTCTCTCT
>JAODXP020006230.1:0-2500 GCA_027497455.2 Sardinella longiceps
AAAACCGGATTTATGGAGTTATTCAAAGACACAAACTTTCTCCTGTCAACTTATCACCAGAAAATAAACATCACACACACACACACACACACAGAAATGCAGGCGCACACACACATAGACACTCGTATATGATCAAAGGTATATGTGCACACACACACACACACACACACACACACACACACACACACACACACACACACACACACACCTCACCTTTGTCCAGAAGCAGGATAAGTGGAAGGCAGAGCAGTAAACTGAGTATCAGATGCATTGTGGTAGTGAAGTCGTCTGAAGATAATCTTTACGTGTGTGTGTGTGTGTAGGTGAGAGAGATGGTGAGAAAGAGAGTCCGTAAGTAAGTAAGTATCCTTTTTTTTCCGGTGTGTTGTAGAGTTGTCGGCGTATGAGAGAGAGAGAATAAGTGAAAGTGTGGCTGAGTTTATATGGTCTGTCTCTGGGGTTTCCCAGATCTCACGTGTTTTCAGGACTATACTCCCTCCCTCACTCCCTCCCTCCATGTGTGCGTGTGTGTGTGTGTGTGTGTGTGTGTGTGTGTGTGTCTTTGCAAATGACTGATTTACTTTCATTTCTTTGACTCTAGAGGAGGAGGGGTTAGGATAGCATGCCCTTGAAAACATCCTCACAATAGACAATTACTCACACACACACACACACACACACACACACACACACACACACACACACACACACACACACACACACTCACTATTTCACTGAACGCACGCTTAGCTGAGTCAGACTTCAGTTTCTCTGACACATTTTCAAAATGTTGTGTATTTTTTCAGAAGTATACATTCATCAAAATTAATTGTGGACTTAACTGATGTTGTTGTAATTTCATTGCTGTATAAGAGAGCTAAATGTGCTAATGTTTTTAACAACCAAATTACAGTAAGCAACCTCTTTTGGTAAAATTTTACTTGAGATTTTCGTGACCTTTCGTTACATGAACCAAATCACATGACAAATACTCTGCATGTAATGACAGTTCAAAATGATTATGACTGTGGCTGTTAAGTGACATTCGATGAAGCCGGGGAAATGAAGTATATGTTATAGTAAAACAGGGTACACTACACTTAGCCATGAACAGATGCTACTCTATAGGGGGAAATGAAGTATATGTTATATTTAAATAAACAGTACTGTACACCTGAGTACATTAAAGTATAAGTCCGGAGTAAGTTTAAGCATAGCCCTGCTGCACGAGCCTTCTAACAGCAATATATTTCGCATGAAATGAAAGAATTTCGAACAGCAAAGACCTAACGCGAACTTGAAACACTTTACATTGCGTCAATGTAACCTCAGATCTTACTTTTGGTTTCCAACAGTCAGGTCCCATTGATTCAGTGTAAAGTGCCTGTTCGCTTCTGCGTTCGCGTTCGGTCTGTGCTGTACCAAATTATTTAGTTCCACTCGCTAACTAGCGCATTTAGCAAGCTCTTTCAACAGGGCATGTTGAATTCACTTCGGTATTTTCTTTAGGCCATTAATGTCATCTGTTGAAATGTATGCATGGGGATACATGTTCTGTTTTAGTGTTCTACTGTTTAGGGGGAAATGAAGTATATGTTATAAAGTATTCAGTATAGTACACTCTCAGAAATAACAGCACAGTAAGGGTACAATCATGGACTTCAGGTGTCATCTGTTGAAATGCGTCGGTACTGTACATGTTCTGTATTAGTATCAGATTCTACTGTATAGGGGGAAATGAAGTATATATTATAGTTTAAGTATACAGTATAGTACACTTGAGTACACTAATGCCATTAATGTCATGTGTTGAAATGTGTGCGTGTGGATACATGTTCTGTATTAGTGTCAGGTGGTTGCGTGTGAAAGGGCACAGTGCAGTAGAGCTGTTGAGACATGTCTTACTGGATACAATACATGTCCGGTGTGCCCAGTGGGGTGGTGATGTGTGTGTGTGTGTGTGTGTGTGTGTGTGTGTGTGTGTGTGTGTTGTGTTGTGTGTGTGGTGAGAGCTGTTGAGACATGTCTTACTGGATACAATACATGTCCGGTGTGCCCAGTGAGTGAGTGTGTGTGTGTGTGTGTGTGTGTGTGTGTGTGTGTGTGTGTGTGTGTGTGTGATGAAAACAAATACATGTCCGGTGTGCCCAGTGAGTGAGTGTGTGTGTGTGTGTGTGTGTGTGTGTGTGTGTGTGTGTGTGTGTGTGTGTGTGTGTGTGTGTGTGTGTGTGTGATGAAAACAAATACATGTCTGGTGTGCCTGGTGATGAAAACAAGAATCAAGCCAGAAAGACCAGTTCTGTGAAGCAAACACACCTCACACACACACACACACACATGTACACACACATACTGCACAGTAACACATGCAAAGGCTATCTGTATCTTTTTTATACAGAACGTGCATCATTTAATCATATTTTTTCGCCTCTCCCTCTCTCTCTCTCTCTCTCTCTCTCTCTCTCTCTCTCTCTCTCTCTCTCTCTCTCTCTCTCTCTCT
>JAODXP020006230.1:7500-27500 GCA_027497455.2 Sardinella longiceps
TGCTTGAACTTGTGTTAGATCCATACTGCTTGGACTGCTTTTGTGTTACATTTACTGCTTGGAAATTAAGTTCAAGTTTAATTGGAGTTTTGCACAATATTTTTAAGACTAAGACTATTTTATTAGCCTGGCGAATGCCAAACTAAAATCACAAGTGATATTTAGTCTGGGGACCTACCTATTGCATTTCTCGTAGCGGAAGCATCGTTTACAATTGCCCATAGCCGTTTATTGGGCGCTACGAATGCGTCATAGCGTCTGTACATACCTCGGAGCCAAAACCAGAGCCTCCACGTGGCGTAAAATGCAATCGAGGGCCGTACAAATCCCTTTTTGTTCTGCGATTGGATACCGAAAGCAGGCGACAAAAACGGCCATGGTCACCATGCTGCTCTGCAGAGTGAATAAAATAAGCGCCCAAAGGAGCATGGGAACTCCCAGGCTACTATTTTATGTTAAAATTTCCGAAAACACCATCCTGTTTGCCTTGTATGCCTTGTAGATATACAGATTGATAATCATTCAGAAATGCTTATATTGAAATTCACATACCAGATTATACCGCAATACAGTATATGCCGTCTACCGTCTGTGTTTGAAATGATACCGCAATATGAATTTTAGGCCATATCGCTCACCCCTAGCTCAATCCAATTGGCAGGGGCCCATAGTAGCATGACTATGGAATATTGTATTGTTAAATTTGGAGGTCCCGAAAAGATAAAAGTGGTTTTACATTTACGTGCATGAAGCTTCAATCTATTCGGGACCTCCAATTCTGTGTGCTTCAGATGTGTATAATTTTAAAGAAAGGGAATTTAGACATGTTTTAAATGTTATTACCCATTTTTTTCAAGTCAGAAAGAGGCATAAATCCAATGCATTTCAATGATAGAATGTTCAGTTTACTACCATGGAATGTCGGAATGTTCAGGTGTGAAACAAGTCCATTAGATGTGTTTGGGCAGCAAGAACCTGTTTTCCATATAATATCTATGGTGCTGCTCCCGTGCTGCGGGGTCCTCAGACGATAGATGACAGTGTTGTTCTCTGGGTGCCAGTAGAGTGTGTCCTTAGGTGAACTTAGGTCCTTAGGTGTGTCCTTAGGTGAACTTTAGTCAGGATGTGGGCTCTATTCCCAGCCAATCTAACCCCTTCTCCAGGAGGCTACTCTGCACAACAGCACCCTCTACTGTCAGTGCATGATTACAACATTTACTTGCCTTGAGCCCACAAGAACACAACAATGTCTAACTGCTAAACAATCCCAAAAATGCCTACCGCTAACTGTACAGCAACTCAACAATGTCTAACTGCACAACAATCCAATAATGGTTAACAACCCAAAAATGTCTCAGAAAGCGTAGACCTCCGCCACGGTAATGTGGTCATAGACACAATATAAATTAATTACAGATGGTGTTCTGGATCACCGATCACCACTAAAATTGAATCAGTTGTTACTTGTCCTAAAACACATGTCCGAAAATGTAATCCAAATCCGTGCAGTACTTTTCGAGTTATGTTGTACACAGATAGACATACACACAAACACACACACACACACACACACACACACACACACACACACACACACACACACAGACGAAAACATAACCTCCTTGGCGGAGGTAACAATGTCCAACTGCAAAACAATCCAATAACACAACAATGTCTAACTGCAACAAAATCTGTTACAGGATGCACTCCCTCTAGTGTTTGCGAGTACATCAGCACCCCTGTATCTTCGTAACAATCCAGCAATGTCTATACTGCAAAACGACCCAACAATATCCAACTGCAGAATTCCAAAATTGCAGCCAAGGTTCAAGCTAAATGTGGCTGCACACATTTTATAAGTTACCCGTTTTGTCATTTTAACCAATAGACTTCTGCAACTGCTAATGGTTTGCTCTAGACAATATAGGCTATTATTATTAATTGTCTGACTAAACTGTAACATGGAGACATGATGTAGCATGTTAGCTGCTTTTTCCCATGTTGCTCTAAAGCAATATCCGCTTGGTTGTGCTTTAAAAAAATGTTTTTTCTTTTTTTTGTAAACTTGTTGCAGTAAATCTTGACAGAACTTTACCCAGCCTGTGATTACAACAGTAATTTCTGGCAAACTGAACTCAAATCAGCCAGGCAAAATTTCTTAGAGCTTAGAGCGCCCTCTACTGACACTTTTGTAAGGTGCTTCTCCAGTGTGTAATGAAATCAGTTACTCTGTCTGACCAGCAGAGGGCGCTCCTATGTCACTACACCCAGAGCTGTATATAGAGCTCTGACTACACCTATGGCCATCTCTTCTATGAGCATCGAAAGAGACTAAAGCCCTGCTTTGTCTTCAAGTGAGACAGGTGTGCTTTTCTGTGAAGAGTGGACTATTAAACGCCTGAAATCATTTGAAGTAAAGTATGCTGCTTTAGGTTGCTAAGCTCCACTCTTCTGGAATGAACCCTGGGGCTGGAGGTTTAGGCAGTCATTCTAAATCCAGTCTCCGTCTCATTGTTTCACCCAACGGCAGAACCACTGAGATTGCAATGGTTGTTAGCAAAGATACTGTCTAGAAATCCACCCATGATTTTATACCAGATTTTTGAAGGAGCCTATCAGTGTCTGTTTTGGGAATGGAGATTAATTCAATTCCATTCAATTCAATTTTATTTGTAGAGCATTCAAATACAGTGCATTTGTCTCGCGGCGCTTTACAGACAGGGAAGCATCCATGAGAAACAGGGGCAAGGAAAAACTCCCTACACTTTGCTAGTAATTCATTTCTAGGAAGAAACCTTGGGCAGATCCACGCCTCATGGACCTACCTGCCTGAGGCTTAATAAAGTATCCGTAATGTCAGTAGTCTGATTGACCATGGTTTACACAGAACAGCATGGGTACTGAATGTAGCCCGAGTTAATATACATAGTTTGTGTGACAGTCAATAGGGTAGAAGGGTCAGGGGCTGGATTCAGTAGTTGGGATGGCATTAGGGTTCATTGGGTGTAGGTCACCATCTAGGTAGTGGTCTTCAGGGGGCTGTCAGGCCAGATCCATCATGGGTCCTGTTAGTGTCTGTTTTTGGAATTGATTGGAGATTGTTTAGTGCTTGGGATTGGAATTTAGTTTGGAGCCTGATTTGGAATGGATGCCAGGTGGTCCCTGGTCAGGTGGTCCTTGATTTGAGGTTGGAGATTAGTTATAGCCTGGTTTGGGATAGAACCTACTGTACTTATCTGTTGCAAATGACGTAAAAAATGGTAAGCTAACTAACTATGACAATAGTTGCCGACAGTAAGAATCTTTGCTTTAGACCAGGGGCTCTCAAACTTTATTGGCCCGGGGCTCCTCTCATGGAGCCAAAATATTTTTAAAGGACCCCTCTTGATCGCAAAAAAATGTTTAGCTATTTGGTTTTCACGGACCCCTGGCAATGTGCCGCGGACTCCAGTTTGAGAACCAATGCTTTAGATTACACCAGGGGTGGCCAAACTTTTTTCTTTGTGGGTCACATACTGAAAAATGCAAGGGCCAATGTAAAATGAAACGCACAGTTTTTAAGCAGTTTCAATTGAAAAAGTGACCCGCAGGCCGTCTAGTAATGTTATGATACTATTGACAAACATCACACAAGTACTGAAACTGTTAATTCATGGAGGGCCGTATGATAGTAGCCCTGCTGGCTCCACTCATTTCATTTGGTCAGGGATAGAAGGCTAGCCTGACACGTCAGACTATATCATAAGAATGTATAGTCTGAAGACCACTGATAGACTGTACCTCAATGGAGGGGCGGGTGATTGCGTTGTCTTTCAAACTGCCTCTCCACGTAATAGGCTAGCGTTCCGGCCAGTGGTACCAGCTGGTATATCAAACTTTTCCCGTAGCCCGTCGGTAACACGGCAAAGACATCTTTTTCAGAACGAAAAACTTCAGTGCACTTTCTTGTTTCACTTTCAAAGAAAATGACAAGTGCAATTGGTCCAAAACTAAAGCCAAAGACGATTCTGCTCTGGTTTGAGCAGGGCTGTCGTCATCGCACAAAGCCCGCCTTACGATTTCCTGTACACATACCGCGCTGTGATTGGTTATCCGCCGCCAGAGGAAGAATACAACGGGTTTCTATCAGTGGCCTCTAGACGTATCCTCCGTGCAAATTCAAATTTGCTACCGCTAGGGGTACGTCTAGAGTTCTAGGCTAAGAGAAGGCTACAGTTTCATTTTCACCTACACAGATCCTGTGCAGGCCCTCTAGAGAGGAAACATTTGCCAAAGAGAGATGTTTCAGACACTTTGCGGGAAGTGAAGTTATGTGAAAGCAGATGATGAAATCAGGCTAGCATGAAAGAGAACTGAGGGCCGCAAATCGCCGTAGTTTGGACACCCCTGGACTACAACTAAGCTACAAACCAGTCGTTATTTTGTAGATCACTGAAATCAAGTGGAAACAGGGTGATAAGGAGATAACAGCCTTCAAGGTTACTCGATATATAATAGGCGAATAACGCTGCTGTGGTCTTCTAACCCCCCCTCCCTCCTTGTCTATTTTTCTCCTGTATCGGGACTCCTCTGCAGCCATTATCCTTAACTTAAAGGAAAAATCCGGAGTGAATCAACACGTAGCCCTACTTTTTTTATAGTGCCAAGCGCTACTGATAGCCACCTCAATCACTCGATTTCATGGAACGCAGACTGAGATAGCGAACCGGCAGCTAACGGTAACAGAATGGGGCATTTCAAAACGAAAGCAAAACGATTAGGTTTCATTTTTGACATGCCTCATTCAGTTCGTGTTAGCTGCTGTTTCGCAAACTCGGTCTACGATGCGCGAAATTAAATCATTGAGGTGGCTTTCAGTAGCGCATAGCAGTATAAAACAGCAGGGCTACGTGTTGATTCACTTCGGATTATACCTTTAACAGACAATCTGGGTGATAAACAGGCCTATTGAATCCAGGGCTGGGGTTAGCAGAAAACACTCAGACTTAAGGCTAGGCAGTGGCAGCTTTTTTTATTATAAACATTCAACACAATAAATAGTACAGCAAGTCCATTGTGTATGTGCAAGGGTGTGTGCATGTGTGTGTCTGTGTGTGTGTTTGTGTGTGTGTGCACTTGGAATAGTCCATTGTGCATGTATGTTTGTGTGTGTGTCTGTGTGTGTTTTAAAGCATCCAGAGAGTGGGTAAGAACTTGTCTGTTTGTGCTGCTGTGCGCTGGGCCTGAGTCCTCGGCCGCACATCTGTGTGTGTTTTCTGCCGTGTGTGTGTGAGTGTGTTTGTTTGCACACTTCTGTTTGTCTGGGCGAATGGCCAGTCCAGGAGCATGTTGTTGCCATTGTTGTTGTTGTTGTTGTTGTTGTTGTCATGACGCGGGCGCACAGTCCGACAGGTGTGTGGAGCCGAACCCTGATGTCTTGTTGCCCTGGCGTGGGGATGAGGGTGTGGCCTCTGGCCACGAGGCGACCTGATTGGTCCCGGTAAGGCTGAAGTGGGCCGGGCCAGGGCTCTGATGGACGCGGCGTAGTCGTCCAGTGATTGTGGCGGACAGGGGGTCGCTGACGCAGTCACCTCCTCACGGCACTCAGAGATGGTGGCCAGTTGGGGAGCCAGAAGAAGACGTCTCCGCGGTTTCATCCTGCGATAATAACACATACAAGACACGTCTGTTTAGTCTGGGCTCACACACAGTGCACACACACACACACAGATATGCAAACATGCCTCCGTGGTTTCATCCTGTGATAATAACACACACAGCACACACATGTGTTTAGTCTGGGCTCAACATACGCACACACACACACACACACACACACACACACACACGTCTGTGTGTTTCATCCTATAAAGTAGGAGTGAAGTGAAGTGTGTGTGTGTGTGTGTGTGTGTGTGTGTGTGTGTGTGTGTGTGTGTGTGTGTGTGTGTGTGTCAAGTGAAGTAGTCTGTGTTTGTGTGTGTGTGTGTGTGTGTGTGTGATAGCTAAAGAGAGAAAGATGAACATACCTATGGTGGACCAGCCGAGTATGTGTGTTGGTCCTGCACACCAGTAAATTATGGTCCAGATTATCCAGGTGTGTTTTTCTTCAGGTGAAGAAACAAGAGTCCAATCGCTGTCTGCAGTAAGTGTGTGTTCTCCACACCAAGAGTGTGTTTTCTCCGAGAGTGTTTGTCTTGGTCCAGTGATGGCCGAGTCGTGTGTATCGCTGAAGTCACGATCAGAGCAGTATAGCATCAAATGAGAGAGAGTCTGTGTGTGTGTGTGTGTGTGTGTGTGTGTTTGCTCTCGCTGTAGCTCTCTCTGCTTGGAGAGGTGTGTGAGAAACCGAGCGATAGTCAGGCTTATATACATGAACGGATGCCTAGAGAGAGCTAAGTCAGGGGTGGAGCCAGCAAGTGTGTGTGTGTGTGTGTGTGGTCTAATAATAGGTGGGAGCTGACCTTGCCTCTGGCTGCAGGAAATGTGTGTGTGCTGGACCGAGGGTGTACAGGAAGAGTGTTTGTGTGTGTGTGTGTGCACAGTGGAAAGGGCGTAGGTGTGTGTGAGTGTGTGTGTGGAGGGTGGAGGGGCTTCCCTCATTGTTGCAGCTGTGCTTCTGTGTTTACAGTTCACTAACAATAAGGGCCTGGGATCACTGTTCCACACATCACACACACACACACACACACACACACACACACACACACACACACACACACGCACACACAAATACACCTTTTGGGAAATATGTGTTACTGCCGAGTAAGATAGAAACTGTTTCATGCTGTTTTCATGTAAATCTACCCCCCCCCCCACACCCCCCACACCCCCCAAACACACACACACACACAAACACACCGCTTGGGAAATATGTGCTCCTACCGAGTAATATAGAAACTGTTTCATGCTGTTTTCGTGTAAATGCTGATAAAATCTACCTCTTACACACACACACACACACACACACACACACACACACACACACACACACACTGTTTGGCCTTATGGATGAGGTGTGTGTGTGTGTGTGTGTGTGTGTGTGTGTGTGTGTGTGTGTGTGTGTGTGTGTGTGTGTGTGTGTCTCTGCTACCAATGTATATACAGTCCATACAGGTCTACTACATTGATCAGCATTTTTTCAGAGGTGAACTCACACACACCCATACCATTAGGTCACCGTTAATATAGGGCCACGCATACTGTACACACCCAAACCCCTCCTCACACACACACACACATACACACACACACACACACACACACACACACACACACACACACACACACACACACACACACACACACAGACTCACACATACATTGATTGAGGCATGACCTTACAAACATACTCTCTCCATGTGTCGCTGGACAGAGTTAGGTCAACAGGAGCAGGCCGCACACACACACACACACACACACACACACACACATATACAGAGTTAGGTCAGAAGGAGCAGGCCGCACCCGCAGACAGCTTTCCGGAGACTTCCGAATTCTTGAGCCGCACAGCGCTGGTGGAAGCATAGGGAATGCTGTCTCTCAGCACGTACTCATGGAAACAGGGAGAGAGTATGTGTGTGTGTGTGTGTGTGTGTGTGTGTGAGAGAGAGAGAGAGTGTACGTGTGTATGTATGTCTGCACGTGAATGTGTGTGTGCGTGTGTGAGAATGTATGTGTGTGTGTGTGTGAGAGAGAGAGAGTGTACGTGTGTATGTATGTCTGCACGTGAATGTGTGTGTGTGCTTGTGTGAGAATGTATGTGTGTGTGTGTGTGTGTGATCTGAGTCAGTGTGTGTGTGTGTGTGTGTGTGTGTGTGTGTGTGTGTGTGTGTGTGTGTGTGTGTGTGTGTGCGTGTCTGTGTGTGTGTGTGTGTGTGTGTGTGTGTGTGTGCGTGTGTGAAAGTGTGTGTGAAAGTGTGAAAGAGAGGGAGAGCTTGTTTGACAATGTGTGTGTTTCCATGTGTCTGCTCGAGTGTACGTGTATAGGTATACGTGTGTGTATGGATGAATGTGTGTGTATGTGTCTGACGCTGTCTGTGTACATGTATGCTTAGTGAGTGTACATGTGTGTATTTATACAGGTAGATGTATTTTAGTGCGTGTGTGTGTGTGTGTGTGTGTCAGTGTGTGTGTGTCCGCGCTGCAGACAAGCACGTAGTCATTGGACACAAAGCCGGACAGGCGCCAAGAGGAAGTACTCTCCCTGATAAAGGTCATTTGTCAGCGTGCTGATTATTATTGCAGTTTATTAGCTTAAGCTAATGTGGTCTTCTTACCCCCACTGGTTATTATCACAGCTGATTGGACTAATTAAGTTTTATTACCCACCGTTACATAATATTACTTTATTATTTCTTTTCACTATTATTATGTCCATTCACACATTTATTACTACTGTTAATTATCTTAATGTAATATCGTAATGTATTATCTACTATGTTTGTAATTCATGACATACTCATTACCATGAGGTCTTCTTACCCCCACTGGTTATTATCACAGCTGATTGGACTAATTAAGTTTTATTACCCACCGTTACATAATATTACTTTATTATTTCTTTTCACTATTATTATGTCCATTCACACCAGAAAAAGTCACTACAAAAATAGCAGTCACGTAACAATATTTCTGTCCACACTGACTAACGATGATGAAAGTTTTTTTTTTTTTTTCATGTGAATGGATGTAGTGTCTAAAATATCATGTTTTCTGTTGGTTGTCAGCTGTTTACGGTGAAAATCACTCTGAAAGTGATCCCAATGATACCATTGCACATGCTGTTGTGGTTATAGTTTGCAGTGTGGTCATTCATATTAATTTCAGTGACATTGTTATACAATTACTTTTAAAATACAGCTACTAATTCTTCTCAACATTTCTTGGTGCCCATTAATATGGTTTAGTAGTTTATTTATTCTTGTTTTTATCACCTGCATTTATTACTACTGTTAATTATCTTAATGTAATATCGTAATGTATTATCTACTATGTTTGTAATTCATGACATACTCATTACCTTTTTATGTCATCTGATCACAACGTTCTATGTGTTGAAAAAATCGACCTTTTGAATTGCTGTTGGTTGCTCTGTTAGGTCATAGGCTATCCTATTACGTGCAAAAGTAGTTTGAAAGATAGCTGCCTTGTTCCGCCCCTGATCGCGTTTGGTCTATCTATCGATGCCAGGCTATACCTTTTAATGTTATAGGATGGCTTGCCAGGCTATGTCCAAACTAGTCCAAGCATCTTCCCCAACATTGCTTTTTGTTTGCCTGAGGTGCGTTCAAATTCGCCTAACATAGCGAACGTTCTGGCTAACGCCAAGTTTTTGGCTAACGTTAGCGAACGAAGGCGAACGGTCTGAGGAGGTAGTGCGCCGTTAACAGTCCTGTATGCAGGATAGAAAATTTGTGCGCCCCGATTGGAAATACATCCAGTAGAGCATTGTATTTTATCAGCATGCCTCAAAGCAACTTTGTCTCACATTAATAGCCTCCTACGAGTAATTTCTACTCAGTTTGCCATTTTCGTTTACAGTTTAGAACGAACATTTTAGAACATTACACGAAATCGTTCAAATTTCACTGTTAAATGCGAACATGTTTGCAGTGAACGTTCGCGTATGTTAGGTGAATTTGAACGCACCTCAGATCTGCCTGCCCGGCTGATCACATCAACATTCCATTTTCTGTATTCTCTGTTCCGCGTTCTGTGTTCCGTGTTCTGTGTTCCTGAGGTGTTCTAAATATCCTTCCCCAACAGGAGGAACAGCAGCTGATTATGGAGGGACTGCTAAACATCTGTTGGGGCCTGAAGCGACCAATCAGACTACAGATGTATGACCACAACCAGAGGTTCCACTACAGCCACTCCACAATACACACATCTCACCTTACCAACAGGTGTGTGTGTACAGTGTGTGTGTGTGTGTGTGTGTGTGTGTGTGTGTGTGTGTGTGTGTGTGTGTGTGTGTGTGTTTGTATGCACCTGTAGTTTGGATGTAGATCTCTAAAACAGTGTGTGTGTGTGTGTGTGTGTGTGTGTGTGTGTGTGTGTGTGTGTGTGTGTGTGTGTGTGTGTGTGTTTTTCCTTTGCAGGAATGAGCAGCTGCAGTTCAGCTCCACCACTGTGCCTTCCCTGGAGACCAACAACAACATCCCTGACATCACCTCATCACAGCTCAGTGCGTATGTGTGTGTGTGTTTGTGTGTGTATGTATGTATGTATGTATGTATGTATGTGTGTGTGTGTGTGAGTGTATTTGTGTGTGTGTGTGTGTGTGTGTGTGTGTGTGTGTATGTATGCAATTGTGTGTGTGTGTGTGTATATATGTGTGTGTATGTGTGTGTATGTGTCTATGTGTCTACGGTCTATGTCAGAGATGTGGGATTTACTACAGTATGTCTGAAGCATGCAAGCATGCGTGTGTGTCTCTGAGTGTGTGTGAGAGAGAGAGAAGTGAGGACATGGTCATGCAGTGTACCTGAACTATTCCCTCATATCCATTGTGTGTGTGTGTGTGTGTGTGTGTGTGTGTGTCCTCCTCTTTGTTCTCCGGCTGTCTCTAAATGACTGGAGTAAGCATCTTAAAGTGTGTGAAATGTTCCTTAGGCCAGACTCTCATGGGAAAGTTGGCCGTACCCACCCTTTGCATTGTCCCACTCAGGAAACACCACACAAAGCCTTTCCCAGCCAATCGTGTCCAGGCAACGCCCAGTGTCCCACTTAGCCAGCCAATCACCTTCTAGCTAGGCACTTAAGCCACCAATCATGTTCTAGTTAGGCATTTATGTAACCAATCACATTGTTTGGCATTTAAGCAGCCAATAATCTTCCAGTTGAGCATTCAAATACTCAGAGCTAATTGACCTCTGATAGTATTTAATTTAGGGTACCAAAAATATGTGTAAAGAGCCAGTTGGACGAAAAATCTGGAGCAGAGTTTATACAAAAAGCAAAACTGAAACCATGGTGCACAAAGGGAGAGACAGCATGCTACCCGCAAAAAGTCATCTCTCAATGATCATGCTCTAACTAAACAGAAAATTGTCTGACAATAAGTACAGTTCCAGGTTGACATGGACCACACAGAGTCAGACCATAGTGCCAGCATGGTAACCTCTGAGCAGATATAATAGCCGCAGATACACAGCCGCAGGGAAGAAACACAGACAGTGCAAGTACAAAAACAACAGCAAGAACATAATATTCCGCCTTATCTGCAATGAAAGAACAGCAGGAACAGAATGACTTAAAAACATATGCACACACATACGCATCCCAGTCATGGAAAGAGCTAAGTAGCTTTCAGTCTATGCAGTCATTTGTAAAGAAGATGACCGTAAGCTTGGCTATTTAAAAAAGAACACAAAGAGGATTTAAGTGTGCAGACATTTTTCTTTCTATTTTGCACAGTTTTTGTTTATGTTTGGCACCTTTTAATCGAGAGTGCGGTGGGATCCGGTTAAATAAAGAAGATGAATGGAAATGTGAGAGGAGTGTGTGATACAGTGAGCTGGCAAGGGTTTTCCATCTCAAACATAAAGACACAAAAAGCATATGGTAATGCAGATATTAATTATGCAATTAATATTAAATTCTTATATCAACTCCCTTCACCTCCAACACTTTCAAGTCCTGTCTGTTGATCTACCTGCTGACCGTTTGAGATGGAAAACCCTTGCCAGCTCACTCTATCACATACTCCTCTCACATCTCCATTCATCTTCATTACAAATGACTGCATAGAGACTGTTAGAACAAAATATTTTGTTCTATGTGTGGTCGTTACAGGGAGGAAAGGACTGACACCGAAACCAGAAATGGAGTCAAAACGGTTTACTTGGTTAGACAAGACAAAGTTTCAACAACTCAACCTACAGTGCTGTTGGCGAATGTATTCCTCCAGCACATAAGATTCACCCCTTATGCTACATAGTTGCACTTGACCGGGTTCCAGAATCTCACAAGAAAGCTAGCTCAGAATAGCTCCATGACACTTGGTATTTTATTATTTATCGCCAACCAGATGAACTAGAGTCGAAATTAGCCATCAATAGACCCATAGAGTGTCACAGAAGCATCAGAATATATATCATTTCTTTATTCCAGACACCATACCAGGGTCCATATCATACAAAAATGTAAATACAGAATGCAATGACAATGACTCATCAACTTTTACATTTAAGGTAAATTAAGTAAAAAAACAGTTGCCGAATTCCAGTTCAAGGTAGGACGCTGGTTGCTCCTTTAAGATAGGACGAGTTTATGATGTAAGCATGACAGCATGAGAAGCCAGACTGCAACATAAAATGTATAGTCTGACCACGACTGATAGACCCTCGAGTTGTGATTGGATTGACACCACCGATGTCAACCTATGGCTCATAGCGAGACGTACTCGCTGAGCAAATTCAATTTGCTACCACCAGAGTACGTCTGGAGTTCTAGACCAGGTGCTTTGTGATCTCAAAGCTCTTCAAACATGGCTGCCCTGAACAATGAAGAGATTCCTCAGCTACTCAGGAGTAAATTTAGCTAAAAATTGTTGCCTACAGAAATTTCTGTTCAAGGTAGGATGCAAGTTTCTGATGGAGCTCCTTTAAGATAGGACGCGTCCATCTAAAGCCGGCCACACACCAGTTCCGACAGCATTGCGGAGCACTTTCGAATCCGTCAATTTTGCCTAGCATCTAGCACAGTAGCCTGTGAAATTAACATTGGATGTCAATGAAAAAATTGACTTGAATTGAAATTCACAACCGGTGGCGGAAGAGTTCGGCGCTGGTGCATTAAAAACAATGGAATAGAATGTTGGAAGCAGAGTGCTGAGCACTGTGTCAGAACCGGTGTGCGGTGGCCTTAATGGGACTCCTGTAAAATAATAGGCATATCTGCTGGTGCTTTGTGATCTCCAGGCTCTTCAAACATGGCTGTCCTGGACGATGAAGAGATCCCTCAGCTGCTCAGGACTCAGAGCGACGCCAGCTTCATGTCTATCCAGCGGCGAACGCAACTCCGCAGTGCCGACGACATGCAGCGCATTCGCAGACACCGCTTCTCCATCAACGGACACTTCTACAACCACAAGGTCAGCCTGCACAATGCTGTATAGCTTATGTAGCCGGTGGCGGTCCGCACCACACACGGGTCTCGAACCCGCCACCCCCGCAAGCTACAATCTCCCGGTGTGGGAGTGGGACCCTCTAACCAACTGAGCTAAAAGCCCAAGATTCTAACTCAGCCGTTAGAAGTGCCCATGGAATTGGGTGATGAAGATTTACACGTACTGCCGCCAAGCTAGCCGAGCTAGCTGGTCTCCGTTACACTTACACATACCAACTCACAGTGGTCTGCATGGATCAACCCATACTGTCCATACCATGCGCTCTGCTAGGAGAAGAAAAAAGTTTTTTTTGCCGCACAAAGTAATACACATTGGGGATGAGTCTCCATTGGGGATGAGTCTCATTTATTTGATCAATATCCATACCCATCTCCATAGACTTTAAATGAGAGCTTTCAATACTGCATTATAAATGTTTCTGGTGTGAATAGCCCACAAGAATGCACAGATTGCTGTGTGTATGAAGTATTCTGTAGGCGATGTAGGCACATACATGTATATTCATTTTACATTCTAATCAATGAGAACATGTACATTCTAATTCTAAAATATTATATTCTAATCAACGAGAACATGTTCTCTGACGCTTTTGTTTTGACCACATGATACTACAGGCTAACAGATCCTATTGGCTTTTCTCGTGGTCCATACATTACATTAACCTTCTGGCTCTCGCCCCTATAGACATCAGTCTTTACGCCAGCCTATGGCTCCGTCACCAATGTACGCATCAGCAGCGCCATGACAACACAGCAAGTGCTCAACCTGCTTCTCAACAAGTTCCGTGTAAGTCAATTACCCATCATCCTCTCCTGCACACAGTGTCATCATATGACCGAGATTTCTAATAGTGATTCTTAGAATCTGAGAGAGCAGCATATGGGGTTAGTTTTTATTACCTCCGCCAAGGAGGTTATGTTTTCGCCGGCGTGTGTCACTGTCTGTCTGTGTGTGTGTCTGTGTACAACATAACTCGAAAAGTACTGCACAGATTTGGATGAAATTTCCGGACAATGTGTGTATTGGGACAAGGAAGAACTGATTTGATTTTGGTGGCGATCGGTGACCCAGAACACAATCTGTGACCACACTGTCTTGGCGGAGATCTGCACTCTCTGAGCGCTTTTCTAGTTGAGTCTAGTTCTAGTTGAATCATTGAGTTTTGTTAGATAGCATGATGTATGTTAGCCATTTTGAGCGTCTTGGATTTGCTGTCTGTATTCTCAACAGGTGGAGAACAAGGCAGAGGACTTTGCTCTGTATGTGGTGCACGAATCGGGTGGTACGTAAGACTTTGTTTGAACGTGTGTGTGTGTTGTAGTAGTAGTATACATTATATTTTATACTTATCCCAACTATCTTCTGTCCCAGCCATATGCATTGCTTCACAATATATTTGTCATGAGGTGCTTGATATTGCTGAGATACATCTAAGTAGTATGCATATAGTATATCCATAACATCTGGCTGTTTTAGCATCACTTTGACTGATAGAATTGTGCTGTGACTGTGTGTGTGTGTGTGTGTGTGTGTGTGTGTGTGTGTGTGTGTGTGTGTGTGTGTGTGTGTGTGTGTGCGCCCCTGTGTGTGTGTGTGTGTGCCCCTGTGTGTGTGTGTGTGTGTGTGTGTGTGTGTGTGTGTGTGTGTGTGTGTGTGTGTGTGTGTGCAATCCTAAGAGAGGACAAAGTTAAAAGACGGCGAGTTTCCTCTGGTGAGTCGAGTGCTCCATGGTCCTTGTGAGAAAATTGCCAAGATCTTCATCATGGAAACAGACCTGGGAGAGGAAGTGACATATGATGTAAGTTTTCCTAGACTCGCGCGCACGACACACACACACACACACACACACACACACACACACACACACACACACACACACACACACACACCTAAGGGGAACATTTAGACAGCAGAAAAAACATTCAACTATTCACTTTATGAACTCCCATTATAATGTGTTTGTGTGTGTGTGTGTGTGCGTGGGTGGGTTGAAGCCCAAATACAGGTGTGTCTGTCTGTGTGATGTGTACCTATTTATGTGTGTGCGTGTGTATGTGTGTGTGAGAGATCATATCTGAATCCCAGGTGCGTGTGAGTGTGTGTGTGAGTGTGTGTGTATGCGTGTGTGGTTTATGATTATCTCCCCAAACACAGATAAATTGGTTTGTTGTGCATGTGGTCTAATTTTAGGTTGTAGTGCCTAGCTGGCTTTCCTGTGGCCGTGACATAACAATGGGGACAGTTTTACAGGCTTATTCCTAGCGTGTGTGGTGTGTGTGTGTGTGTGTGTGTGTGTGTGTGTGTGTGTGTGTGTGTGTGTGTGTGTGTGTGTGTGTGTGTGTGTGTGTGTGTGTTCCTATTCTTGTATCAACAAAATGCTACTGTCGGTCAGCATGGGTCAGCATTCTGGCACTAATAAACATATTGTGGATCAGATTATCACGGTATTTGTGTTTGTGTGTGTGTGTGTGTGTGTGTGTGTGTGTGTGTGTGTGTGCTGTAACTCACAGGTGGCTCAGTATATCAACTTTGAGCTTCCACTGCTAGACAGCTTTGTGGAAAAACTTAAGGAAGAAGAGGAGAGGGAAATCTCAAAACTTACAACAAAGTAAGTGTGTGTGTGTGTGTGTGTGTGTGTGTGAGTGCTTGCGTGCGTGTCTTAGTGTGGCATAGTTTGACAATATACTGACAATATACTGTATGTCTGCATGCTTTTTCTCCTTTCACACATACACACACACACACACACACACACACACACACACACACACACACACACACACACACACACACATACACACTATATTTGCACTTCCAGGTACAGCATTCTCAAGGCCATGATCCAGAGGCAGCTTGAAGATGCTGTTCAGACTGCAGACCGCATGTGACACATAACACACACACTCTTGGAAGCGTGTGTGTGTGTGTGTGTGTGTGTGTTGAAAACACGAAGAATATATCATGGAAAGTGAGAAAGAAGCCAAGCAGAGGATTTCCCTCACTATAACTCTCAGGACTAACACACACACACACACACACACACACACACACACACACACACACACACACAGATATACAAACACACAAAGACTGTTAAATGCACTTAAAGATATTAGTCACCTCTGTACTACTGATTTTAGCAGATGCATATCAGGTCAGGTCAGCAATGTCTGTATAGCATTGATAAAGAATGTCGAATAAATTTTACTTTTTTAGCCCTTTCTACGTGTCATTTCTTGTAACACACTTAATTTTGTATTCCTTTCCTGTTGGTTAGCATGTCTAGGATGCATCTCATAGGGAATTGCCAGGAAACTGCATCACCAGAACTATTTCCACATACTAGGAAATAGGCCTCCAATACTTTACAAACTTCGGGCCGTATTAATTTATGTAAGGCCTTATGTTTGACACCAATGCTAGAGAGTTCTAGCCGGGCTCCGCCCTACTGGTGACGCAACGCCTTCGGCTCAGCTACACACAGCAGGGCCACGACCTCGTTCAAGTACATTCGGAGATCCCGCTTTTTCGGGAACCAATCAACTTTGAGCAGCTCCAACGGCTCTCAGTCCTATACAAGCAATTCCCTTCGCGTCACATATGTCAGATGATACAGTGGTATGATTGGTTTGGCTTCGGCACAGCATTTTCTAACATCGACCAGTACCAAACCGAGGCATTTCATGGAGGCGGGTCAACCATGCGTTTTGAGAAACGTTGTTATACTGGCTCCTGGTCAGACCAAAGTCTCGTAGAGCTTTGAAAGTCGATGGCAATCAGGCTAAAAGAGTTCTGGAATCTTATTGTTGTATTCCAGGAACTGAATATTACAGTTTCTAGAGAATCTTCAATACTTTAATTGTTACAAAGTTACAAGTCAACAAAAAACGTCACACTGGGGACTTTGTTCTTATCTCATGGTTTTGGTCTCTTAAAATAGGCCAGTCCTCTTCGACACCATCAAAAACAGAAATTGTTGACTGGCCCTTTCTGGGCCTCGACGATAGGCAGAGGGTCATGTGACCGGCTGACTGAGTTACTCTCTTTGCGAGCTCCCACGCTCCTTTGCTGCGGCGTAGCGCAGTGTTGCCATTGTTTGCTGGTAGAGACACAATCATGGGCCGTTTCCTGTGACTGCTGCAAGACGGAGGGCAGATTAGTGGGTTCTGCTGCACTGGTGACCAGCCTCCACCTCCCGTTCCCACGGATACAGCCCCGAGCTAACAGACGAGGCTGCCCCCCTCAGAACACACACACACACACACACACATACAGTACCTGTACCATCACACACTATCCTCAACACACACACACACACACACACACACACACACCTACACACACACACACCTGGACCATCAGACACTATCCCCAACACACACACACACACACACACACACACACACACACACACACACACCTGTACCATCAGACACTATCCTCAACACACACACACACAGACCTCTACCATCACACACTAACCTCAATACAGTGGTGGAGCTGAACTGCAGCTGCTCATTCCTGCAGAGGAAAAACAAACGCGCACACACACGCACACCTCTTACATAAATCAATACACTGTTATGTAGCACCTTACCCTACATACAGTAGATCACACACACCCTCCTTATGTTACTGTAATATAAACACCTAACTATATAGACACTAATGATAGGCCTATTGTGCCTGTTCTAGAACAATACAGTCAATTCAATTCAATGTTATTATTTTTAATATAAATATATATAAATCTATTAATTGTAGAGTGCCTACGGTACGCCTACAAAGGCAAGGAAAAACTCCATTCTATTTGTGATCATTTGTTTTAGGTCAGAACCACAGGTCACGGGCCAAAACCATACAATCAGTTGTTCAGTGATGGATCAAAAATTGGCCACGTTTTTTTTTTTAACCCAGGATTCCAGCTCAGTGGTTAGAAGCATTCTTGAGACTAGGGGTGTGAGGATTTACCACGTACTATCACCAGCTAGCCTGCTTAGATGGCATCTGTTACATAAGAAACATAGTAGCATGAGAACAGATTATTGTCTGTCAGTATTTAGATCAGGGGTTCTCAAAGTTATGTAGCCTAGAACTCTACACGCACTCTAGCGGTAGCAAATTGAATGCTCAGCGTGTCCGTCTAGTGACGAGCCATAGCTCAGACCTCGATTGCGGCTGAGCTGTTTACGCTGTTGGTTGTATTCAGACATTGTGGCGTTTAGCTAATCACAACATTATATCTGGACATGGAGTTATTGGGTGGGCTTAGCGTTGTTTGAATCGCTTGTTAGTAGCTAGTCACACTGATTAGTTTTAGCAGTTTCACCCGGGGGTCTATCACGACGTCTCCAGACTATACATTCATGTTATTATCTGGCATGTCAGGCTAAAAGTTCTGATGGGTGAGGGCCAATTTAGGGACCCAACATTGAACTGAGGGCTGCCAAAGAGGCGGTGGGGAAAACAAAACAACAACAAAAAAACTCATTTGTCATCATTTTATTGACCATGTTGCAACTCTACAGTTTACATTTCTTGCAGTAAATAAATGCCACTAAATACCACTACCACTAAACAGGATTCATTCTCTCAAAGCAATGTACAGTTTTACTATAACAGATTTACAGATACAGTACTATCAGATGGTATTATGGGCTGCACTTTGAGAACCTGTGATTTAGAAGGTAGAGTGGTTGGGCACAAGGGCGTAGGTTTGCATAATGGACCATAGTGACATGTCACAACGAAATAGTCCTTACCAATATTTAGCATTTCATTTTTACATTAAGTCACAAATTTATTTGCTTATTTTGTACAAACATTATTGTGTACTTTTAAAAGTTGTGTTTAATTTTTTCAACGTGCCAGTATTCTGCAACCCAGAACAGGAGCAGGAGATTTGTTCATTCAAATTCAGACACAGAGGAGAAAACTAGCTGTCTCTGGTAAGCTATAGGGGGTTGGCGAATTGTCCCTACCAGTGTTGAGACCAAACCTGCACCCTTGGTTGGGCAGCACAGAGCTGTCAAGGTCAAGAGGTAGAGTCACTAGTAGGTTAGCATTTAAGTAGAGTTCATCTGGGAGGCCATCAAGAGAAGGTCCATCATGGGGCCTCTTGGTAGGAGGAAAGCTGATCCTGAGATTTTGCAATATTTTTTTTTTTTTTTTTTTTTTTCAGTAGCCTACATGGTTACAGGAAACAGGGAAATTTGGCCATAGACATAAATAGCCTTGCACTGTATAGGTAACTGTGCAAGTCTTAATTTATAAAAATGTTGCCTCATGTAGACTACTACTGTTCAAGGAGCTCATGCAAGTAGTCTACCCTTATGAACTTGAACTACAGTAATTAAATTTGTAAGAGAGAAAGTGACCTCTGCTGGCAGCCTTTGTAATGACCACCAACAATTAGGCAATGTTTTTCTTCATCAACTGCATAATCTATTCGATTCAAGTGGTTAATTAAACATTTTATACAGATGTAACATGAACAGATTTTTGACCAAAAGTGAACAGAGAGTAGAAACATTTAGATAGGCCATACACCTTTAAAAATGAAAGGCGCACTAAAAATGATCACGTGATATCACAACCCGGAACTTCCACTTTCAGCCACTTGCTTACTTTCAGCAGTCAGCACAACGCTGTTGTTCGCCTGCGACAGGTCGCATGTATGTGGCTAACTTTTCCTACAACATAAACAGAACTTAACTATCCAATTGTTTGCTGCAAAAACTGATACGAAGGGTTTTACTTCCAATGGCTCCCCTTACAAGTCTGGACGCTAAAATTGTAATAGTTGGTTGCGGTATATCTGGGATCAGTGCTGCGCTGAAACTCATCAAACATGGATTTCGAAATGTCCGTATTGTCGAGGCCACGGGAA
>JAODXP020006230.1:35000-56702 GCA_027497455.2 Sardinella longiceps
TACGTTTTAGGCTACAATGTAAACAACTCAAGTTATTTCATGAAGGACAAAGTTACTTTTCAAAGCTTGGTTTATTTAGTTAGAATTACAATTTTGTAGTGGCCAACAGGTTAAATAAAACATTAAATCATCTCTAAATTAAAAATGTGAAACAGATTCATTCAGACCAATGACTGTGTGGTTAGCAGTAACTGCGGCCATCTTCGGCCACACAAAGGCCTGCTCCATACTTCTGCAGCTTGATGCCATTGTTGGTGGTTACTATGAAGGACCTGTCACTGGGGATGTGGTAATTCATAGTGATTTGGCCTCCACTTTTTGCGCGTTGTCGCTGCTCTCCAGAAATACACTGACATACAGTGCACCTTCTCCCGTGAGTTTGCCGTAATCATGAGCCTGGATTCGTATATAACGACACCCAGGAGAGTGGTTGAAAACGTCATCAGATGACAAAATGCTGTCCCGACTCATGGTGCCCTTTGAGTAAAACACCCGGATGGTTCTCCCTGTTGCGTTGCGCACGTGGGTGTTGGAGTTGGAGTTGGAGTTGGATCTTGATCCTGATTCATTACCCATTTTTAAATTCAGACCCAAGTCAGAGGAGCAGTTGGCTAATGCAGATGGGATTCCGGTTGGTATAACGAGAATGTGCTTGACTAGGCCTACTTATAGTCAGTAACAGAGAAGTGGGTCTAGCCCCACCCCCAGAGAGTGTCGTAGGGTTCATTCTTTCTCATGGGTTCATTCTGTATTCATGCTGTTACTTTGTGTAATAGTCCTGTGGCCACGCACATCCTTTACTCCTTTTGGATTGGTGCTGGATCAAAGTAAAATGCACTTGTCAACGAAGAGATTGTACGCACGGCAATTTTTTGTTCCCTTCTTTTTTATTTTGTCAGCAACGTTTCTCGTTACTCTGTGTAAGCCATGGTCAATCTATGTATCAGACTACCAACTGTTTTGATACTCCATTAGGCCCCTTTTTTGGGTAACCTAACACTGTCAAATAATTTCCTAGCCTGGCAAGCCATCCTACAGTCAGCCTCAGTCCTTTTGTTGTTGTTTCTGTTATTCAGCATTAGGGAAACAATATTATGTCATTCAGTCAGGGTCAGGGGACAACATGACCCAAGGGACTCAAATAGCCTAATAAGATTCAAGCAATGACGAGATCAAATCTTTAACTTGTTGCACATTTGGAGCTTGGATAAACACAATTTCAGTCTGCTTGCAATGTGCTGTTGCAGCGTTTGATTGACAATAAAGTTCGCTTTGACTCTGAGATCAGATTAGGCTGAACTCTAACAACCAAATCAATTCTAAAGCAAACATACAACACAAAAATTATACAAACAATCCATGGACTAGAGCTGGGAATATTTGCCCGAACCCGACGGGGCCCAACAGGACCTGCCGGGTTCGGGCCGGTTCGGGGTCTAATTTCAATATTCCAAGCGGGCCCGGCTCGGGCTCGGGCTGAAAGCCGATGCGCGGCAAATATGCGATCACATGATACGCCTAACGTTCGATCTACAGGCATGCGTTAGTAGATGCCAAATGGATGTAGAAGAAGTGAAACGGAGATTAGCCCTTGGCGAATTCATGTTGGTCGAGCCAGTAAATGCGAGGTCGGAGGTGTGGAAACATTTTGAGCACGTTCACAATGAGAAAAACGAGGCAGTGGGGTATGTCAAATGCAAGAAGTGCGACGTGATGTTAAAGTATGACAGCAAGACAACTGGTAATTATTGCTGTTCTTATTTTTCTTTTAACTTTGGGCAGATCATTTATTTTAGCCTTGAAGTTCTTGAACTTCAGACATCTGTAGGCTAACTAATCTGAATAAAAAACGTAGAAATGTTCAGCAAAAATGACTCATTGTTGACTGCTTTGATATGCGCACAATTGAAAAATGTCGGGTTGCAAACGGGTTCGGGCTCTATGAAGCTGTCAATCATACGGGCCGGGGCGGGCTCGGGTGGAGTTCTCTCGGGCTGGGGCCGGTTCGGGTCTTAGTTTTAAGGCCCGTTTCAAGCTCTACCATGGACTGTTAGAAAACTTTTCAATAATCTGAATTCATTAAGTCATCATAAGGGAAATTCCAGAATTTGAGGACATTTGCTGTCCCCCACCTGATATTGAAAATAGGCCTACTTTAGTCCAACAAAATATATCCCATAAGCTGCAAATTGCCATAAAGACACTGCCTTAAAGAAAAACAATAATTTTCTGGAAAGAAAATGTGTCTTTACACAATTAAAGCGGAAGTTCACTTTTAGGCATGTTTAGCCCCTTTTCTGGAATGACTATGATGAAATAGAATCATTGACACTAAAATTTTCACCCCCCCCCCCCCCAAACACACACACACAAAAATTGACTCATTTTAATAGCTTAGTGGTGTTTTTCTATAAAATATGATTTAAGCCCACAGTTAAACAACTGTAAGTACAACAGAAATAATTATATTAATTAAAGGTGCTGGAAGATTATAACAATGTGGATGTTTATGGGGGTTAAAGGGCCCCCATGTCCTCTTCACCTGGGGCCCCCTATAAGTACCTTGCATCAGCCCTGTCTGGCTCGTCTCTGCCCTCAGAGTAGCCTGGCTATTTAAAAATCACAAGTGATATTTAGTCTGGAGACCCACCAATTAATTTTCTCAAAGAGGAAGCGTGCATTGCATTCGAGAAATTGAGAATCATTGGTTATCATGGAAATATTCACGAAATAAGTCTAATAAGCATTAGCTTTATGTTACAACTATGTTTTAGGATACAATGTAAACAACTCAAGTTATTTCATGAAGGAGCAAAGTCACTTTCCAAAGCTTGTTTTAATGAATTAGAATTACAATGTTATAGAGGCCAACATGTTAAATAAAACATTAAATCATCTTGAAATTAGAAATGTGAAACAGATTCACTTAGACCAATGACTGTGTATACAGTCAGTCATTGACATATACAGTTAGCAGTAACTGTGGCCATCTTCCCCCATACAAAGAGATTCTCCATGCTTCTGCAGCTTGAGTGCCCAGTTCTTGGTCACAATAAAGGACCTGTCACTGGGGATGTAGTAATTCTGAACGATTTCGCCTCCACTTTTTGTCTTGTCGCTGCTCTCCACAAATACACTGACATACATCGCACCTTGTCCTGTGATATTGCTGGAATCATGAGGCGGGACCCGTATGTAAGAATACTTGGAAGAGGGATTGAAGGCATTACCAGACTGCAAAATGTTGTTCCGGCCTACGGACGAAGATGAGTAATACACCCGGACGGTGTACCCTGTTGCATTGCGCACATGGGTGTTGGTTGAACCCATTTTTAAATTCAGACCCAAGTCAGAGAGGAGAAGTTGGCTAATGCAGATGAGATTCCGGTTGGTATAAAGAGAATGTGCTTGACTAGGCCTACTTATAGTCAGTAACAGAGAAGTGGATCTAGCCCCACCCCCAGAGAGTGTCGTTAGGGTTCATTCTTTCTCATGGGTCCATTCTGTATTCATGCTGTTACTCTGTGTAAGCCATGGTCAATCTATGTATCAGACTACCAACTGTTTTGATACTCCATTAGGCCCCTTTTTTGGGTAACCTAACACTGTCAAACAATTTCAAGAAATATAATTTCCTAGCCTGGCAAGCCATCCTATAACATTAAAATATATAGTCTGGCATTGAGAGATAGTCCGAACTCAATCGTGGGTGGAACAAGGCTGTTCTGTTTTAAACTACTATGGCACACAATAGCCTATGATCAATCAGAGGAACAAACCAGATGTAAACACTAATTCAAAAAGCTGTTCTTTTCAGCGAAGACTGCCCTAAACACATAAAGCGTTTTGCTTGTGGATCAAATCAAATTCCCTATGGCTTGCTTCTAGATGTTAGCCTAGTGCTCTAGGCGCACTCTAGCGGTAGCGAATTGAATTTGCTCAGCGAGTACGTCTAGCAATGAGCCATAGTTTAACTCAGACCTTGGTGGTGTCTGAGCTGTTTATCTAAGCCAGTGATTCTCAAAGTGTGGTCCGGGGACCACTGGTGGTCCGCGAGCAAGCTCAAGTGGTCCGCGAGTTGATTACCATAATAATATGTGAATTTAGCCTGTGTCATTATTTGAAGGCCAAAGATTAGTTGTTCACTGAATATAAGAGGCAGACCTGTAATGTACTGTTTATTTAAGCATTTGAAGTGCCTACTCTATAAATTACTTGGTTAAAGGGTAGCAGCATGTGACTTGGCGAGGGGGTGCGATGGCAGGTGGTCCCTGAAAACAATTTTTTGGGGCAATGTGGTCCTCGGTCTGAAAAAGTTTGAGAAACACTGATCTAAGCTGTTTACTCTCTAGGTTGTATTCAGACATCGCTGTGCCTATCACAACATTCTATCTGGACAGGGAGTCATTGGGCGGGCTTAGCGTTGTTTGAATCGCTTGCTAGTTGCACTCGTAGTTTTAGCCGTTTTACCCGGGGGTTTATCGCTTGTGGCCAGACTATACAGTTATGTGATAGTCTGGTAGCCTGACACGTCAGACTATATCATAAGAATGTATAGTCTGAAGACCACTGATAGACTGTACCTCAATGGAGGGGCGGGTGATTGCGTTAGTCTTTCAAACTGCCTCTCCACGTAATAGGCTAGCGTTCCGGCCAGTAGTACCAGCTGGTATATCAAACTTTTCCCGTAGCCCGTCGGTAACACGGCAAAGACATCTTTTTCAGAACGAAAAACTTCAGTGCACTTTCCTGTTTCACTTTCAAAGAAAATGACAAGTGCAATTCGTCCAAAACTAAAGCCAAAGATGATTCCGCTCTGGTTTGAGCAGGGGCTGTCGTCATCGTACAAAGCCCGCCTTACGATTTCCTGTACACATACCGCGCTGTGATTGGTTATCCGCCTCCAGAGGAAGGCTAAAACGGGTTTCTATCAGTGGCCTCTAGACGTACCTCTGTGCCAAATTCAAATTTGCTACCACTAGGGGTACAGTCTAGAAGTCTAGGCTAATAGTCTGGCTTGTTAGGATAACTACAAATACTGGCTGAGTAAATTCAATTAGCTACCACTAGAGTTCTAGGCTAGACCTTTCCTGAAAAAATGCAAACATGTCTATGTTTTTAACCGTTAATTACTGTTCAGGTCAAATTGACTCAGGTCATGTCATAATTCTGGCATTTGAAAAACAACAACAAAAACAAAAGGCTATGAAATGTTAAAGTCTACATAAAAATCAACATAAGCTTGTCCTAATATAGACCAGACACGTTCAGATAAATAGTCGTTGGTGTTAATTGTTTTCTCCAAGATAACATTTAGCAATGCAGGTATCAGGCATTACAGAAATATTGAAAGTGATCCATCAATATATGCAGTAGCCTAAAATTAAAAAATTCAGTAGTTGAGTTAATGAATAGCTTATTAAGAAAGAAGACTCATTCACATCAGCATCCTTGTATTTAGGATAAAGAGAGTACTATCTTATGTTATTTCTCTTTGTCCTGTTTTTATTTTATGAAGTTGCGCAGGGTGTTTCCAGTTGTTTTTTAGAAAAGCGATAAGCCCAACAACACTGTAGGTTCCCTTTATTTATTTACTGTATTTATTTATTTATTTATTTACTTACATATGTATTTATTTTATGACATTTATTGGTTTATTTTTACTCATTGATTGATTTTTAGACCTCATCTCATGCTATAACATTAGAGAGGGTTGAAGCAGAGCTTTGATAAAATCATTGGCTCTTCTACAGTCAACCTCAGTCCTTTTGTTGTTGTTTTTGTTATTCAGCATTAGGGAAACAATATTATGTCATTCAGTCAGGGTCAGGGGACAACATGACCCAAGGGACTCAAATAGCCTAATAAGATTCAAGCAATGACGAGATCAAATCTTTAACTTGTTGCACATTTGGAGCTTGGATAAACGCAATTTCAGTCTGCTTGCAATGTTGCTGAGTTTGATTGACAATAAAGTTCGCTTTGAGAACTCTAACAACCAAATAAATTCTAAAGCAGGCCTGGGCAAACTAAGGCCCGGGGGCCACATGCGGCCCGCTGAGCTATTTAATCCGGCCCGTGGAGGCTTCCCAAAGTAGAATGAATTATCTGTTAGCCAAGGAGACCTAGACCTAAATGATCAAATGTGTTGTATTCATGAAATACAAATTTCCCTTTTAACCCTGCATGTTAACATGTCCTCTGAAGAAAGTGGGGCTACTGGTTTAAGACTTGCCAATTTACCGCCATCAACCGGTTTACGGTGAACACCTGGCCCGTTAGTCAAAATCTAAAGGCCAATGTGGCCCTTCGGCCAAAATAATTGCCCACCCTGTTCTAAATCAAACATACAACACAAAACTATACAAACCATCAATGGACTCTTAGAAAATGACTTCAGAATGATCTGAATTAAGGGAAATAAGGGAAATTCCAGAATTTGAGGACATTTGCTGTCCCCCACCTGATATTTAAAATACTTTAGTCTAAAATAACAAAATATATCACATAAGCTGCAAATTAAACTGTCATAAAGAAAATAATAATAATTTACTGGAGATATATTGTGTCTTTACATAATTAAAGGGGAAGTTCGCTTTTTGGCATGTTTAACCCCTTGAGTTTCTATGATGAAATAGAATCATTGACACCAAAATTTTGACGATTGATCCTGTCTCAGCTATTTGGCTAGAATCCCCCCTTTTCTGCTTCAGAATTTCTTGCTTTGTGCATGTCTGATAATGTCCTTAAACCTTCTAGGCCGTACGGTGAACCCGGTTTTCGTTTCGTCTCGCTCCAACGTCTGCGAACTACACGAGGTACAGTCCCTAAAAAAGAAGAGAAATGCTAACCTCACAGCTAAAAGTTTGTTGCTAAAAATGCTGCCCGTTTTTTTAAACAGAGAATTTTTGGATAGAACTATATTTTTTCAACATAATAACATTTAGCCCCCGGAGCAGTGCCATGACTAAACACGTGACACGTGACACATGATCGTTCTAGATCAGTGTTTCTCAAACTTTTTCAGACCGAGGACCACTTTGCCCAAAGACTGTTTTTCAGGGACCACCTGCCCTCGCGCCCCTTCACCAAGTCACATGCTGCTAGAGTAGGGCACTTCAAATGCTTTAATAAAGAGTAAATTACAGGTCTGCCTCTTATATTCAGTGAACAACTAATCTTTGGCCTTCAAATAATGATACAGACTAAATTCACATATTTTTATGGTAATCAACTCACGGACCACTTGAGCTTGCTCGCGGACCACCAGTGGTCCCCGGACCACACTTTGAGAACCACTGTTCTAGACCAATAGAGTAGCTGATTTATGTAAATAAACGTCCTTATGGTTGTTCAATGTTAAGGATGCAGAGGAATTCACCCCAAAAACCTCCTAAAGCATGGGTCAAATTGATCTAAACAGTGCTTGATCCATTCTGAAGCTACATCACAATTAAATGAATGTGTTTTGGAGACAGAAAATCGTTTCTTGTAATAGGCAGAAAATCATTCATTCTGCTAGGCATTCATGGTAACGTGTCAGCACTAACTTCAGTGTTTGCACTTAGTTTACAATAACTGTCTTTATATATCCGTGTGTGTGTGTGTGTGTGTGTGTGTGTGTGTGTGTGTGCGGGTGTTAACACACCTGAGTGGCTGTTCTTGTTTTGTATACTGTGTTTTTCACCTGCCCAGGGACTGGAGATGGAAATTAGCTTGTAAACTATAATCTGGTGCAGGTCATCTTTTTACTTTTGTAACTAATGTAGTTTGCACATGGTCCCTGTTGAAATAAACCAAATAAACTAAACTAATAACTTTTCCCGTCTTACAAAATAGATTATTCTTTTTTAAGCATGTGCCGCTCACTGAGTGGTTTGTGGTATCCGTCGACATTCCAAAACAATTATGATAGCGAAATACAGTTCCTATCTAGCTTTATTTGCCTTTTTATTGTGCTAGTTGATGTTACTACTCCGAAAAAATAGTTCAAGAATATTCAAAATACCACATAAAACGTGACAGAAACTATATTTCGCTGGATAATTGTGAGAAGAAATGAGAAAAAGCAAATTATTGTGATTTGAAGAGCTAAAAATTGACATTATGCAAAAATAGAAACAACATGATGCCTTGTCTGTTTGTTTGCATAGAGTACCTATCACTAAATCATCTTTTTGTCCATCTAAAGAACATTGTAATAGGCATATTCAGGAACCTTGTGTCAACAATAGATCTTGAAAAGCATATCCATGTTTTTAGGCTATCACAAGCCTAAAATAGTTAGCAGATTCTAGCAGCAGCAGCTCGTTGCTCTGGTTGTTCACAGTCATAGCCATAGATCAGTGGTTCTCAATGTGTGGTCCGCAAGTGGATCCCCCCCCCCCCCAACAAAAAAAGAAGAAAAAAAATTGTGACTATAGTCTGTTTCTTACTAAAATTATTTGAAAGCCAAATAGGAGTTCAATGAATACTATGAAGCAGGGCTGTAATTTTTATCAAAAACTTCAAGCTATCTGAAGTGTCCATAAATGGCAATTTAGAATTTGCAATTCATTTCAAGGCATTCTTATTTTTTTTCTTTAAAGCATTAGGATTGGTCCAAACAGCATTTAGTATATACTGTACATATATAGGTCTACACCTAATGAAAAATATAATCATTTTGTTTTTATGTAACTTTTAAATTGATAAACTCTTTATATTATTTTTGCCTAACTTTGCTGATTAATCCCAGTTTCAGTACAATTTGGCACCAATCATCACCAATGTTTGCAAAATGTTTAGGGTCTTGTTTTATTTTCTTTTTTTGTTTGTTTGTTTGTTTGTTTGTTTGTTTTTCCATGGATACATTACGTACAGTATATAGTGTACAAGTTCTTTTGGAGACTGAGTGGCCAATAAAAGTGATGACGATGACTAGGTCTAGGGACTCTCTTCAAATACATTTCTTTATAAAATCTCCAATCATCTAAAAGTTGACTTCTACATAAAGTTAAGTTTTAAACTAAGTTCCTACCTACTGTAAGGTAAGAAAGTGAGTCTGATTCACCAGAGCAGGTAGACCTACTGTACTTTAGAGGACTGGTTAAATCAATCTTAAACTTTATACAAATCAACCAACAACTTAATTTCATGAAGCAGCACAAAGTCATCATTTGCCAAAGCTTGCTTTAATTAGTTAGAATTATAATTTTATAGTGGCCAACATGTTAAATACAACACTTCAAATTAGAAATGTGAACCAGATTCACTTAGACCAATGACTGTATAGCCTACAGTCAGTCATTGATTTAGACAGTTAGCAGTAACTGCGTCCATCGTCGCCCACACAGAGGCCTGCTCCATACTTCTGCAGCTTGATGCCATGGTTGGCGGTCACTATGAAGGACCTGTCTTGGGGGATGTGGTAATTCATAGCGATTTGGTAATCCACCTCTGATGGGTCGCTGGCCTCCACAAACACACTGACATACAGTGCACCTTGTCCTGCGAATTTGCCATAATCATGAGGCTGGATTCGTAGGAAGGTATGCCGTACCTCACGGTGGAAAATGCGCTTGGTGGAATGGCCTACTGATTGAGTAACTCCTGCCGAGACCCCGCTCGTTCCGACACCGGCTGTCACCCCGGTGGAAACAGAAACTTCTTCCACCAATTCGCTCAGATACATTTCGCTCTTTGAGTAGAACACTCGGACAGTCCTCCCTGTTGCGTTGCGAACATGGGTGTTAGATCTTGCTTTAGGGCTGATGTCGTTACCCATTTTTAAATTCAGACCGGAAAAGGCAGTAAAAGTCAGAGAGACCGTAAGCTTGTGCGGTTCGGATTCCTTATGAGAATGTGCTGGCTCAGCCCTACTTATAGTCAGTAAAAGGGAAGTTGATCTGATCCCTCCCCAGATGATGTCATGGTTTAATGTCACTCAGTCAGTTGTCCATACAAGATAGAGAGGGCCGTTTCAAGATACTGTACTTAGAGGGCCCCAAGCAGACAGGACATGGGGGCCCTTCACCTCCCATAAACACCTACAGTACATGAACTACTTCAAGCATCTATCAATAATATTTATTTGTGTTGAACTGCAGCCTAAACTCATATTTTATTGGAAAATACCACCAATTAAACTACTAAAATGATTGAGCAGTCAATATTGGGGGCCCCTTTCAGCCTGGGGCCCCAAGCAATTGCCTGGTTTGCCTGTCCTGTTGCGACGGCCCTGTAGAAAGTCATACCATGGGTGGAAAAGTAGCCTACAGTACATATCATTTGTTTCTCCAGAAAAACTGAGAGGAATGAATGTTGAACAGAAATTTAATGAATTTTCTGAAAACAAGAATTATTCAAATAGAAAAGTCTTTGGCGTTACAGATTAATGGTGTCTAGATCAGCAAGAGCTAGTTAAGTATGAAGAGCAGGTTTATAAAAGACAGAGGAGCAAATATGATTGGGAAAGCAATGAATGGCGACTGAGTCTCCTAGGAACAACTAATGCTAAATATTTCACTTTCAGTGTGAACATTTCCAGTGATTTGGTGCAGCATTTGGTCTATGTTGCCTTTCAATACCCTCACTGGTGCAGTCAGCAGGCTTGTGCAACAGTTGAATTGCACACGAAATTTCAATTGAAATAAGTTTACTGAAGGCCATCCTGCCTCCTGTCTGTGCCTATATCAGTCAGGATAGTACAATTTAGTTGACTGCAAAAACTACTAAAACTACCAGTGGTTGTCAAACTGGGGTACGAGTACTCCACAAGGTGAAAGCTACTTGGATCAATCTGAAGGGTTACACAAAATAAATTCACAATGATGAAACACCTCACATTCAACAATCCCCAAGACAATAATTGCCATTATATAATGAACCATATGAATTCACGTTTTATTCATAGAAAAATATTAAGTTATATAAGTTTCGGGTCTATGTTGTAGTAACGTTACTCTAGTCCGGATCTCAAGATTTAGTTTCTTACTCTGCCTTATCTCGGACTGGACCCTCCAGAGACTCAATCTCAGACCACCACAGCTCACAAGTTTTCTATTTTGTGAGTCAGATAGAAGGACAGTTACTAAAGTGTATGTAAGAGGCAAGGAGGACAGGATCATCGCCCCTTATCTCCCCTGGGTCCTAGGTTCCCCTGGCTCTACCTTTGCCAGCACTGAGCCATCTGGATAAAGAGGAGTTCATGGGACCACATTTACCCTCATCTTTTATGCACATTTTATTTCCTCATATTTCAGAGCATGAATTAGTGAATGTTTGGGAGGTGAAATGCTTTGGCTCTTACTACTTCTGTAACAAACACATCTGATAGCCTATGCCTTCAGTCAGGAGCCTTTTCTGTGTGATACTGAACATGTTTTTCTTTTGATGGGGAGGAAAGGGAACATTTTCACAATAATTCAGCTTTTCCCCCAAGTAGGCCTAACCTAACCATGTCAAACCATTTCCTGAAATCCTGTGGCATTTCCTGAAAATGTATTACATGCTGATCAAACATTTTCAACTGAGGAATTCTTTATCTGTAGCTGATTAACCCATCGTACACCCTTTCATCTGGTTCAGGTCAAATTGACCTTCAGTAGGTCCTTATTTGGCAACAGTTTATATTACAGTCTAAGTACAGTAGGTAACAGCGATAACGGAAAATAGGGATAAATCATACAAAAATATGTATGAGTACTTACCAAGTAATACGGTTTAATGACAGAATCAACATGAAAGTAATTGAGTTTTGTTTAGACCACCAACAGTGACGCTAGGTTATATCAGAATTCATTGAAATATCACACCTGAAACAGAAATGAAAGGTGTTGTGCAATGTGTGGTATTATTTCTAATGTCAGCTAGTCTCCCACACTGATCTGCTTATTGTGTGTTGAACATACAGTATACCACATATCAACATCCTATACCTTTCTTTTGAAAACCAATAAAGAAACCTTTGAAATAAAGAAAAGAAATTAAATTGTTGCCTAACGGGAGTTTAGACTAATGGGAGGGCTGTTGATTCATCAAAAGTATATAGTGTAAACTTAAAAGCACAACAGGCTTTTTTAATTTGTCCAGCCAGGGACAATGATGCCTGCATTGGTATGTATGTAGGTATGTGACATTGGAAAGATCAAGCAAATAAGCAGCACATAATTTGTGTTATTACAGCATACTTGGGCCGTAAGTACTCAATGTAAAGTACTAATTTATCCATTCATACTTTTTGTTAGGCCTTCGCCATTCTTACCTACTCCCTACTCCATTCGTACCTAGGGCCTCTTTAAATCTAGATGTTATCTACCAACCTAAAGAGCAATTTACCGATACATGACAAAGTTGTTATCTCCGCCAAGGAGGTTATGTTTTCACCAGCGTCTATCTGTGTGTCTCAGTGTACAACATAACTTGGAAAGTGCTGAACGGATTTGGATGAAACAACACGTTTATTGGGACAAGTAACAACTGATTACATTTTGGTGGTGATCGGTGATCCAGAACACCATCTGGAGTCTACACTGCCCAACCCTAGGCTCTCTCAGAGTGCTTTCTAGTTTTCACGTTTCATGTTTTTAGAAAATCTAAAATATTTAGGTGGTTAACAAACCAAGTACTTACAGTCATTTATTTGGGACTTCTCAGGTCAAGCCAGGGTGTGTACATCAATATTTTACAAATGTAAGGTTCCATTGATTTAGAACTCAATGGAATGGAATAGAACTTGTGCCTAACAACAACCCTATTCCAAGTCTTCTCTTGTTGTTTTGGTTACTCTGTCAAACATAAAGTCAGGGAAACAGCATGTTATTCAGTGTCAATGATATTGTCAGGGAAATGTGTTATTCAGCATCACAAAAATCACCAGGGAAGCAACATGCCATTCAGTTAGAGTCAGGGAACAAGATGACCCAAGTGACTTAAATTATATAGCTGACTCAAGCAATGATGAGATCGAATCATGCTGAGAATTCTACAGTAAACATACAACACTAAACAACAAAACAAACAAAAAAGCTACTTAAATAAAGTCTAAAATCTTCTATCAGTACCCCATAATCACAGCATAAACGCAAAATTATAAACATTTTGCAGATTAGGTAGCCTAGAAATCTAGACGTACTCTAGCGGCGGCAAATAAGAGAAAATGAGAATTAATTAATTAATTAATTCTCCTTTTCCACTGCCAGTTGTGTTTACTATTTGTAGATTGTGGACATGTTATATTTTATCTTCTCTTTTTGTTGTTTGTATTAATTATTGACTTCATAAATTGTTGATTCAGAGAGCCCTTCACAAGAAATACTGTGTGGCTGAAATGTTGGTTTATGCACAAATGCAAATAAACCCATTGAACTTGGAAGTCTCTCACCACACTATTATGTGGGAAAAGCACAGCACAGCTGCCCACACATAATGACTGGACTTCTTGCTCCATGCCAAGGTAGCCTGACAAGCCAGACAATCACAAAATGTATAGTCTGGCCACGAGTGATAGACTCTCAGGTAAGGCGGCTAAAGCCTCAGCGCAACTAACAAGCCAATTCAAAGCAACGCAATGCGTGCCCAATGACTCCCTCCCTGTCCAGATAAAACGTTGTAAGGCTAAATAGACGCGTTTGAGACCCATGTGTAGTGCAGACCGACCTTGGCTACACATGCATGACATCTGTTTACCTTGGCATGGGGCACGAAGTCCAGTCATTATGTGTGGGCAGCTGTGCTGTCCTGTTTCCACATCATAGTGTGGAGAGAGACTTCAAGTTAAATGGTTTTATTTCATCATTCATTATTTACTCAGGGAAAAAAAGCTGAGCATCAAGCTCTTTTACAGCATTGCCCTGATCAAAAAAGATGCAAGCAAACAAAAGTACAAAAGGGAAAACAAAATGTAGACAAAGAAGGAGAAAAAATTCTAATGAAAAAGAATAAAAATAAAATGAAAAATAAAAAACTGAAAAATAAAAAACTGAATGAAAAATTAAATAACGAGAACACTTGTGTACAGGATTCAAATCAATAAATGATCAATTATTAATCATTTACATTTTTGCATAAACCAACATTTCAGGCACACTGTATTTCTTGTGAAAGGCTCTCCGAGTCAACAATTTATAAAGACAATAATCAATACAAACAATAAAAAACAACAAAAGAGAATGTAAAATATATAAACATTATACAAACAAGTGGTAACATGTCCACAATCTACAAATGCAAGTAGTAAACAGAAATGGCAGAGGAAAAGGAGAATGAACTAAGAGTAATGGTTCGGTCACATAAGTGATGTTGCAATGGTGAGGAGCTAGGGATCAGATAAAGTTCTATGGAAACATTGTGTCATTAACGTAGGAAGGAAATAGGTAATCTATTACTCAAAAGTTAAGAGTATATATATAGTCTGCAAAGAATAAACCATATACCATTGAAAGAGCAGAGAGAAAAATGCCCTCCGGTTTCATCATGAAGACCTGTGGAGCTCTACTGGTGCTGCTGTGCTGCTGTCTGGCACAGAGAACTGAAGCTACAAACACAACTTCCACCCAACTAACCTGCAAGCCTGACATCTACGTCATGCTGTCAGATATGAGTGTTCAGATAGAAGAGCAGAGACTGCAGTTCAGAGCATTGAGGTCCGAGATGGAGACCTTGGAGACAAGACTGAAAGCCAGCGAGAAGACAATTGGAGAGCTCACACAGGCTGACAGACAGATTGAGAGCTCTGTAGAACAACTGAAGAGACAAAATGAAGGTAAAAATTGATATTCCCATTCACATTCCCATCATTCATATTATCTACGATATTGGGTGTTTCATTCTAATCTGTGTGTGTGTGTGTGTGTGTGTGTGTGTGTGTGTGTGTGTGTGTGTGTGTGTGCATGTGTGTGTGTGTGTGACCCTTAGCTCAGGAAAAGAATCTGGTCCTCACGATGAGTCAGGTGGAGGAGCTGAGGAAGGAGAGAGAGGAGAGCAGGGTGTCTTTCTCTGCTGCACTGCTGGCACACAATGAAGGAGGAAATACAGGACCATTTTCAACTGCAACTACTCTTGTCTACAGACACGTCTTCACTAACATTGGCAACGCTTACAACCCAAACACAGGTACCATTTAGGATATAGTACCTGTGATTAGAGACCACAAGAAATTGTTTAAAACAGCGTAGCAGAGTAAAATATCACTTCTCATCACTATTTTTTGTTTCTGTCACAGGTGTCTTCACAGCTCCAGTGAGAGGGGTCTATTACTTTGTCTTGTTTGTATTTGGTCGTCATGATGAATCTACACCCACAGGAATCTCTCTGTATAAAAATGAAGAGCATATTGTCCTAGCTTACAGTAAGCAGACCACTGTTGGTTCTGTCAAGCCTTCCAATGGAGTGTCTCTGTTGCTGGAGGTGGGAGATGAGATCCGGGCTAAGCTCTGGCCTAAAGCTTGGGTGAATGACAATGAAAATCACCACACCACTTTCTCTGGCCACCTGCTCTTTACCATGTGAGGAGTCAGTCTTTAGAGGATTAGTATCAGGCCAGGCTTACATTTATGCCATTTAGATGATTGAATGTATATGCTTAAATAAACCGACTGACGCCTTTAGCAAGCAGATTGTTGCTGTTTTATTCTCTTATCAATAACAAAATTGTGCTGTGTGTGAAATTGTGGTGAACATTTTACTGTTGAAATAAAGCAGAAAATATGCAGACTATCCGTGGCAGTAAGAGCACAAGTCTTGTGACCAACATGATAACAGCACTTACGTGAGCACGTGGTGCATGGTGCATAAAGAAAAACTCTGGCAGCTCTATTCAAATGGAAATACTTCATACTGAATAATGTGCATTGTCCCTTTTAAATAAACTAAAAAGATAACAATAACTAGAGTCTGCTTAACATTTTATAACAACTATTCACACTATCTCACAACCATCCCAAAACCATCCCTATAAATAAAAACATAATTAGCCTCTCTCGCAGTAGCTTGCTAGCCTGGCAGTGCCCATTATCCTTAGCTCCATTTCATTTCACACTGCAAAGCAGCATGGTGACTAGGGCCTTTCTCGCCTGCTTTAGGTATCCAATCACAGAACAAAAAGGGACAAGCACATGGTGCTCGATTGCATTTTACGTCACATGGTGGCTCTAGTATTGGCTCTGACTTAGTACAGACGCTTTGATAGACATTCGTAACATGAAAAATAAAATTAAATAATAATAATAAAAAAAATCAAAGCAAGCTTGCAAAAGTTTGCTTCAAAGGTGGCTCCAAATCCATGGCTGCTAAGGTTACGTCTTGTGTTGAACAGAATATTGTGATGGGGTTCATCACAGAAACAATCACACAGGTTGGGGTTTACCGCAATGCAGTGATTTTGTAGCTGGGTCCTGCTTTCTGATTTTGAATACCATGTTTCCCTGGCTAGCCTTATGTTTGATGCTGGATCAGACAGAGATTGATTTATTTTAGGAATGTTATGGAAAACATAAAAAAAAAAAGACACGCAAACAAATTTCTTTTCCAATCGCAACTCCCTCCTACAGTATGAGGGTGCTGTCAGATCAGATAAGATAAAATTTTATTTTATTCATCCCGTAGGAAATGAGAGTGCGTGTATATCTGGCCTGATGGTGCCCATTATGTACAGTTCGGCTACACCGCCCGTGTGGTTTTTTCTCCTCCTGTGGTACCACATTCGGTAAGGACGAGGTTGTATCCGACGGCAGGTAGTCTTTTTTTTCTATGGCTTATTTTATGCTCCCCATATGCAAAGACTACAAAAGAGCCAGACAAGCAGCACAAATTGTTCCGTTGTCACTCAAAGTTCACCACACACTTGAATATGCCTGAGGTTGCTTGCTTGTGACAGGGTTTGAAAGTGGCAACCTCAAGTTATTTTACAGGGGTAAAAGGACAGGGATATGGTAGCGATTGCTTAGAGTAACTTATGCCATTTAGTTGCCTATGGTTATTTGAAATTGGTATACTGTTCATTCAATTGCAGTCATATTGTTAATGTATAGGCAGAGAATAGTTTCATATTGTAAATAACATCCTCTGGTATTATGACACTAACTGTTGTATGAAATTTTTGCATTTGGTATTGTCTGGGCTTTATGTGTTTGCTGATATTGTGACATCTGTTTTAAGGAATTTAATATACTTATTTCTAAACTTGTTTTTTTACTTAGACAGAAGTTTTCCATACTAGAAGGCAAGAACTTGACTGTCACTGATGATAGTGGAACAGAAGTAGATGCCAATGTCTTTCCTGAATTGGTGTCCAACGATCTCTGTTTCGTAATTCATGATACTGAGTCAGAAGGTATGTTGTGTTGATAACAATACAAAACAATGTTGGTAAAGGAGATGTGGAAAGTTTGTTTATTAAAGGTGCACTGTGTAATATTTTAGCAGTTTATGTCCAGAATTCATTCTGCCCTTTCACAAATATTACATTTTTCATGAAGTCTTACCACCATCAAATTCTTAGTATTATGATTGTGAAAATTCAATTTTGCTTAACATGAAAAGGGGATCCTCTCCATTGTCCACCATTATGAATATCCAGAAATGGACAGTTTTAGCTGCAAAACTTACTGTTCTAGTAAATATTTGTTAATTATTTATTAAATATTCATCAAAATCCAATTTAGCAGTAGATGGCACAGTTTCAATGAGGAGCATTGTCATGTCAGGGAAAAAATGTGTTTTCCAAAAGACTCTTAAGTTGCAAAGGACTCTTAAGTTGCTATTCTTTTATTTTGAACTTTGACCTTAAGTAAGTTCCTGTAAGGCAGCCGTTTTGATTTCATTCAGTTTTTGACATGTAATGACACAGCACATGTTGATTAGAGTTTGCCCTTAACATCTCTCCTGGAGGTTTTCTCGCGGCAAAGCCAGTAAGTTGGAGTAATAAACCTGTAAAGAAAGTAAAGATAGTTAGTAGAAGTTAGATATGTTGTGTAATTGTGTGTATTTAGAAACATACTTACCTGGAAGCTAACGGTTACCGTAAACTGTGGAAGAAAGATTATTATTTACATTTAACCTATTTACTTAGCCTTTTATACTTACCTGTGTTGTCTGTATTTATTTATTGCAGTTTTACCTTTTCTTCATTAAATTCGTCCAATTACAACACTCTGACTGTTCCTTGGAGAAGATATTGGGGAAATGAGTTTAAACTTGCTGTTTCATGCTAGATGAGAACAGTACAAGCATAGTTGCAATACCTACCCTGGCTACCATCCTACATAATGCACATTTAAACTAAATGTAGGCTACAATGTGTAATTGCATTTTGCTTTTATTTCTGTTTTGCTAGAGTTTTCTTTTAGCTAGTCCTCCAGCCTCACTGAGACATGCTCATGGACAAGCAGTCAGGATAGCATGGCTGAAGCAAGCCTTTGTAAAAAAAAGCATGTTTGGAAGAAGAGGTGCTACAGAGTGTCCCAGCCAGAGATGTGAGGATGCAGTGTTTTATTTGCAGAATAGCCTTTATTGTTGGAATTTTTTTTATATCTCTTTTGTGAAGTTTTGTGTATGCTAATTTAAGAAAGTTATCAGGAGAAGAAGGCAGAGCATTACCTAATTCACCTGTACCCTTATATTTTAGCTGCTATTGATGCATGTGTTTGCCAATTATTTCAGCTTGTGAGGAAGGTGTTGTTGGATAAACCTGGTGGAGCAGCAGTCCTGAAGGAGTATGAGGACACTGGAAGCATTTGTGACCGTTCCAGGCAACAAATGGTCAACATTTTAGCTGCACACATGACTGAAACCGGAGGGTACGGAAGCCTGAAATTACTTTCATACTTAAGAGTTCAGATGTTCTTCATAGTTCTGGAAGTTCCCTGATTCAACACCTTAAACTTCTACATGGTTTATATCCTGGCAAAAAGTTAAATTTGTTATGTGCGCAGGATGGTTGCTCTTTGGAGTTCAGAAGTTACTCTGGTTTCCATAAACATCTTAAACGCTTGCACAGTGACAATGTTCACATGGACCAGGTACTAACAGTGCTTCATCCTTTGGTACGCCGGCTCTGCCTCTGGATAGAACTTGATCTTCTGAGGAATCTTTGAACTTGAGTGAAAATGGACATTCTTCAGAATGCAATCAAAATGGACGCTCTGTTAACTCAAAAGATGTGTGGTGCAATTGTTTCAAAGTTACAAGGAGGTGGTTGTTCAAACTGTTTCATTTTGTCAGTTGTGGAAAGTATTGCGGAATATGTGGATTATATGCACATGGACATCAAGGATCAGGTCTTACAGGTTGTGCCAGACTCTAATCCAAGTAGAGAGCCAGTGGAGGCTGTGTTTAACCACTTAAAAAAAAATCATTTTTCTGATCTCAACACGGAAAGTAAATGGAGCAAATATTTCTGTTCAAAATGGGGAGTTGTACAACCTGTAGAGATCCATTGCAGCCACATCCAGTCTGCTAAATTTAGTGATCTTTATTCTGAATCTTTTCTGAATGAAATGTGAAATGAAATGTGATCAAAATAAAACGACAATGTGGAATATTCCATTCTTTTTTATTTATTTAAATGATTCAGTAATTAGTTTGATTGTTAAGCCTTAACCATGCTGTTGGCCTAGAAGACTTACATTAATTGTTAAAAGACAAAAACATAAGGACATGTTAATCCCCACCAGGTTAGTGTTGATGTAACACTTATAGTAGAAATGTTGGAGTAGGGCTTTCAATTAAGATTCAACAACTTTATGGCGTTAAAATGCCACCATGTTAGTGTTGGTGTGAACACTAATCTGTAGTTAAAAGTGACACTATTAGAGTAGGGCTATCAATGAGGATTCAACAATTGGAGTAGGGCTTTCAATTAAGATTCAACAACTTTATGGTGTTAAAATGCCACCATGTTAGTGTTTGTGTGAACACTAATCTGTAGTTAAAAATTACACTATTAGAGTAGGGCTATTAATAAGGATTCAACAATACCCTGGTGTTAAATTGCCCTAGTCTGGTGTTAATACTTAACTCTTACAGTGTTAACACCCTTACAGTGAGTTAGTGTTGTTTTTCTAACACTGCCAAGTGTTAAATTAACACTGATGCAGTGGTCCCCATATATACACTGGGAAAGTGATCAAATTGACTCTGTTAGTGTTAAAATTCCGAATGGAAATTTGGTGTGCAGTAACTGCGTCCATCGTCGCCCACACAGAGGCCTGCTCCATACTTCTGCAGCTTGATGCCATAGTTGGCGGTCACTATGAAGGACCTGTCTCTGGGGATGTAGTAATTCATAGCAATTTGGTAATCCACCTCTGCTGGGTCGCTGGCCTCCACAAATACACTGACATACAGTTCACCTTGTCCTACGAATTTGCCAGTATCACGAGGTGGGATTTGTAGGGAGGTATGCCGTTCATGGCTTTTGAAAATGCGCTTAGTGGCATGGCCAACTGTTTGAGTCACTCCAGCCGAGACCCCGCTCGTTCCGACACCTAGTGTCACCCCGGTGGAAACAGAAACTTCTTCCACCAATTCGCTCAGATGCATTTCACTCTTTGAGTAGAACACTCGGATAGTCCTCCCTGTTGCGTTGCGAACATGGGTGTTAGATCTTGCTGTAGGGCTGTTGTCGTTACCCATTTTTAAATTCAGACCGTAAAAGGCAGTAAAAGTCAGTGAGACCGTAAGCTTGTGCGGTTCGGATTCCTTTTGAGAATGTGCAGGCTCAGCCCTACTTATAGTCAGTAAAAGGGAAGTTGATCTGATCCCTCCCCAGATGATGTCATGGTTTAATGTCACTCAGTCAGTTGTCCATGCATTGATCCTGGACTCTTAATTACTTGGTGATATCAGATCTTGCATACAAGATAGAGAGAGCCGTTTCAAGATACTGTACTTAGGCCTCGTTCAGATTGGCAGTGGAAAGCAACGTCAGTGAAAGTTTTCAACCACGCATCAGAAAGGCAACTAACAACTGTTTTCGATGCATCGATGCACTTCCATCTCTGATACTTCCTTGTTACTTGTAGCTGTGTGCTACGGCCCCACTTAACCATCTCAGAGAGAAACCACCAACATTCTACCCTCCGCGGTTTTGTTTATTATTTGTGGGCATGATGCGTTAGGGTACCATAGTAACCCACGTGGATATGGTGGGTGATTAGCTGACATGGAGATCCGATATGACACGCAATGTGAACGCGGTCGATAGAGAGATCTGATGTTGATCAGATATGCAAAAAATCAGATTTGGAGTGCAGTCTGAACATAGCCTTAGAGGGCCCCAAGCAGAGAATACATGAGGGCCCTTCACCCCCCATAAACTCCTACATGAACTAAAATTTTTTCTTCAAACATCTATCAATAACCTACCTACCTACCAAACACCTATCAGGGACTCCGTGCCCTGCCAGGGGGACTCCAGATGTAAATTAGCCTAAGGCTAACTCTGGTACAGTGCATCAAATGGAAACATTTATGTTAAAAACTGTACATGGTCCCTTACAAATAAAATGACAAAATATATATTTAAAAAAAAAAATAGAATATTATGTGAGGGATAATGTTCGGTGAGGCGGTCATTATCGTGTCATATCTCCCCTCAGAGTAATGCCACATCCGTCCGCGCTACCTATGTGATAAAACACCTTACATTCAACTATCCCCAAGACAATAATTGCCATTATATAATGAACCATATATGAATCCACGTTTTATTTATACAAAAAT
>JAODXP020006236.1:25000-27500 GCA_027497455.2 Sardinella longiceps
TGATATTTGAATATTTAGATACAGGAGTTAAATGGTCGCACATGCCTTTCCCAACCTATAGCGCACCATTCTCCATAGGGTAACATTGGAAAAATTGACCCCCTGCCAAATAGAGCCAGATACATTTCCATCTTTGTAAAACTGATTTTTCCTGATCATATAAGAACAAAATATTGTAAAAACATAGGTTTATGTGCATTTACTTGATTATATGGGCCTAAGGCCCTGGTGGTGATAAATGAAATGGCTGTTTCATTCGTCCCTCCACAGGCTCCTGCCCTTGTAGCATGGCTTACATTCCTTGTGAACTACCAGGCTAAATGAAAGTTTGGTATTGGAAAGAGCAGCAATTGGGCTGCTGAACAAGCATAAAGTTGAATAATTTTATGAATAATAGATGTTGGTATTTTAAAAATTCAACTGTTTAATAAATTTACTTTGGACCATCAAAAAACGCTTATCGCCTGTAAATCCGTGATTAAAAGACGCACCCGAAAGATATTTGGCAGTCAGGTGGAGGCTATAATGTGCTATCATGTGACCCAAACACGCTTGTCTATCTTTATTACACTCGGAGAAAATCGCAACATTCCATTCGTCCCCCGTTTCATTCGTCCCGGCTCTACCCTACCCAAGAGTTAGCCTGGCGATGCCATCCTACGTACCTCTGTAAACATTTTATCTCCGTAGCTGCCTTTCCCTCGGTTACGCTACTATTTCAACTTTGTTGGGCCAGACTGTATGACATAGTCTACCCAAGAGTAGGCCTGGCCTGATCTGAAAATGCCACACCTGTGATTCAAATTCCTTTTACAAGAATTAAAACGAATAACAATAGCGGGTGAGGATGACGCAGGGTGAAACTCAAGCCAGGTAAGGGGGCGAGAGAGTGACAGGCAATTTCTCTAAAGTTAGCCAGAAAGAAACCATGTTAAATCTACCTCAGAAAGTTTAATTTTGGAAATAAGAGCATAATAATAAAATAGGCCTATTGGATATTTCTATCAGGTTATTTCATCACATTGTGAGAGAATGCATGTAATTATTAGTTCTAATAAGTTGTCTGTCTGTCAATCCAGTCGGCTACTAGGCTGCAAAACAGTAATTCTGTCAATGAAATAAATCTGAATGGAAATGAGATTGTTCACCCCTGACTGAGGGTTGATAATGAAGTGTAGTAGTCTAACAGCAGTGTGTGTGTTTGTGTGTGTGTGTGTGTGTGTGACTGAGGGTTGATAATGAAGTGTAGTAGTCTTACAGCAGGTCGTTGCTCATTTGTGTTTGTATTTTTTTGAGGGTGGAAATGAAGTGTAGTAATCTGTGCAGCAATCAGGTCCAGACATTAGAACTCCACTTATACACTATATAAACCCTTTTTTGGGGGGTGGAAATACCGAAACTGTGCAGACCGGTGCAGACACACACACACACACACACACTACACACACTTTCTTGCCTACTATACAGTCCTTTACGTACGCACAGATAAGCACAGGAGCACGTAATTCTGTTTGTATACACACACTATGTATGTATACATGCATGTATGTACAGACACATATTGTTGTATACAGTATATGTATGTACAGACACATATTTGTGTATACAGATATGCACATATGTATACATGCACATGGATACAGAGAGACGGGTGGAGAGAGACACACACACACACACACACACACACACACACACAGACACAGCACACACACACACACACACACACACACACACACACAGACACACACACACACACACACACACACACACACACACACAGACACACACACACACACACACACACACACACACACACACACACACACACACACACACAATTGCGTCATCCATACTCTATTTATAAATGCCATGATGCATGCATGTTGACCAGGCTGCTGTATTGTGTGGATTTTATGCTTTGGCAATGGACTATTTGTGCTGCCAATATAACCCACTTTAGAGAGGGAGAGAGAGAGAGAGAGAGAGAGAGAGAGAGAGAGGGAGAGAGAGAGAGAGAGAGAGAGAGAGAGGGAGAGAGAGAGAAGGAAAAAGAGAGAGACAGACTGAGAGAGAAAGAGACACACACACACATGACTCCTTTATCCAGCTCCTCAACCACAACAGACAGACCATCTACTTTAGAGACCTCAGACGTGAGTACACACACACACACACACACACACACACACACACACACACACACACACACACACACACACACACACACACACACACACACACACAACTCTGTCATCCAGATCTTTAACCCCAACAGCCAGACACTGCCTGCTTTAGACACATCAGTTGTGGGCACACACACACACACACACACACACACACACACACACACACACACACACACAGACAAACACACCCCTCTCTCTCTCTCACACACACACACACACACACACACACACACACACACACACACACACACACACACTCCCTGCTCCTTACTATATATGGCACACAAACAGAAGCGCTCAAAACACACAACTGC
>JAODXP020006237.1:0-2500 GCA_027497455.2 Sardinella longiceps
AATGACTAAACTCTGTTGGGAAGATGCTGTATAAATTTGACAGTAAACTCTGTTGGGAAGATGCTGTATAAATTTGACAGTAAACTGAACTGTTTTACTGAACGCATAATAGTTCCATGGCTGCATCTGCTACCTGCTTCAGAATCAGTTTTTTCTGCTCTTAACTTGGAGAGAGAGGCCAGAACCATGAACCATCTTAACAGGGGAACAGGCCAGAACCATGAACCATCTTAACAGGGGAACAGGCCAGAGACATGAACCATCTTAACAGGGGAACAGGCCAGAGACATGAACCATCTTAACAGGGGAACAGGCCAGAACCATGAACCATCTTAACAGGGGAACAGGCCAGAGACATGAACCATCTTAACAGGGGAACAGGCCAGAGACATGAACCATCTTAACAGGGGAACAGGCCAGAGACTGACATGAACCATCTTAACAGGGGAACAGGCCAGAACCATGAACCATCTTAACAGGGGAACAGGCCAGAACCATGAACCATCTTAACAGGGGAACAGGCCAGAGCCATGAACCATCTTAACAGGGGAACAGGCCAGAACCATGAACCATCTTAACAGGGGAACAGGCCAGAACCATGGAGCTGAGCTGCTGAACTAACTGACAGTTGGGATGGATGGTTCATTATGGGGTGGATATTATGGTATGGATTTTCTTCTGGACGCTTCTGTGCCATTCACATGCTTTATTCTTAACATAAGTCTCTCATGGCGCCGGAAATACGGACTATTTTTAGTCAGATATTAATAAAACCTCTGAGGAGAATCTGGTGTTTGCTTGCCACTGCTCGCGCAGGCTTCACTGAACCGGATTCGACTGAAGAGCCGTTGGTTTCAAACGGACTGACAGCTACTTTTTCAGCTCGAGGAGAGCCGCGGGGGTTCCCCTGATTTCGGTACACGGTTTCTGTAATCCGTACTTCACTCAGCCACGCACTCAGAAGCATTTCTCGCGCGAGAGGGGGGGTTCGTGACCCCTGCCCCAGCTGTCAGCTGCGCTCGCGCAGCCTGTCTGACTTTCCCACTCTGCCCCCGGTAGCGTCATGGCGTCAGGCGAGGAGGACGGTTCGGTTGAGGAGAAGGAAAACAACAACAAGAAGAAGAGAACGAAAAGCGCCATCGCGGTGGCATGGCTGACATTCTACAACATCGCCATGACGGCCGGGTAGGTGACTGACTGACGGGAATCACCGGTGGCTTGCGACTTCGCGGACACTCCCTGAAACTCATCTCGCGCTCCTCCGGACTCGGCGCATGCCGGCGCGTGTTGCTGTTTATAGAGTCCGAGTTTCAGAGTGCTCGAGCGCTTAAGTCCTTCGCAACTTCAAGGCAACTTCACGCGCACACTTTTAGACTCGGCAGGGGAGCGTCGCGTGCGTATATATCGAGATTTAAATGAAAAATAATTCGATATTCTGTGGAAATCAACGCGATTGTCATACGACAGTCGGAACCCGTTCAGTCTTTCCAAATACGGTTGAACACCCAGTGGCGCGTCACACGCGCCGCTCAAACAGTTGCGGGATAAGTATAGCCGCTCGCGCTGTTACTGGAGCCGAGCTGCCGCTGCCGAGGGGAATTATGCTCAACTGGCACATTTTACTTTTACACACACACACATACACACACTTCAAATAGTTCTCAACTGGCACTTTTTACTTTCAGGCCTTCATAACTAACTGACCGTTTGTCTTCAAATATGTCTCAACTGGCACATTTTACTTTAAGGCCTTCATTCACACTAACGAACCGTTTGTCTTCATATAGTTCAGATTTAACTCAGGCCTTCCCATTATCTAACCGTTTGTCTTCAAATACTTCTCAACTGGCACATTTTACTCCGGCCTTAACAGTAACTAACCATTTGTCTTCAAACAGCCTAGCTCTAAAGAAGCCCTACAGCCCGTCTTTATTTTTATAACTTTGGAAGAACTATGGCCAACTCTCCATTGGATTGTCTGTCGCAGGCAGAAAGTGTCGAGAATGCTTGTAGAAAAAGATATCCACTCAAATTTGTTTGGCTGGATCGTTTATCCACGGCTCTGTCAGCCTGTCCTATGGCGATGGATGAACACAACCAAAGAATAGTGATGTTGTTGCCGTGCGCTCACGTTCTAGTGGCTAGTAGAAGCAATGCTACCCAATGCAGCAGCATCCCCGCGCCTGTGTGTGTGTGTCTGTGTGTGTGTGTGTGTGTGTGTGTCAGCAGCATCCCCGCGCTAACTAGTCAGTGTGGATTGACTGGAGACTTGGCTATGACTAAATCTGCCGTGTGTGTGTGTGTGTGTGTGTGTGTGTCGTGCTGTACCTGCTGGCATTCCGAGTTTCGCCGTGAGATTAGTTGAGTTCGTGCGCATTACGCACCTGCTACAGATGAAGACAGATGAAGCGCGAGGAATGGAATCATGGAGTTGAGGTGGAGCGCGAGACACGGATGGATCAGGTTGGTGCGCTGGGCGCGTGCAGTCAGCGGGACTAAC
>JAODXP020006237.1:10000-12500 GCA_027497455.2 Sardinella longiceps
ACACACACACACACACACACACACACACACACACACACACACAAGTACAACGTCTCCTTTGACTACTACATCTTCCTGATCCTCGTCATGCTGTCCTACATCCCATGTAAGACACACACACACACACACACACACACACACACACACACAAGTACAACGTCTCCTTTGACTACTACATCTTCCTGATCCTCGTCATGCTGTCCTACATCCCATGTAAGACACACACACACACACACACACACACACACACACACACACACACACACACAAGTACAACGTCTCCTTTGACTACTACATCTTCCTGATCCTCGTCATGCTGTCCTACATCCCATGTAAGACACACACACACACACACACACACACACACACACACGAGACATAAGGCTTCAATGAGCTCTCTCATTGTGCTATTGCATAGGTTAATTAAACACACACACACACCAGGCTTCAGTGAGCTCTGTCCTTGAGCTTCTGCATGTGCTGTTTAAACACACACACACACACACACACACACACACAAGCCTTCAATTAGCTCTCTCATTTGTGCTTCTGCATGTGCTGATTAAACACACACACACACACACACACACACACACACACACACACTCAAATCTGTGTTCTCTGGTCCTCAGTGTTCCCACAGCTGTTCCTCCACATGCTGCGTCAGACACACACACACACACACACACACACATACACACACACACACACACACACACTCAAATCTCTGCTCTCTGGTCCTCAGTGTTCCCACAGCTGTTCCTCCACATGCTGCGTCAGAGGAGACGAGTTCTTCATGGAGAAGTCATAGTGGAGAAGGACGACTAGTCTACATGTCCCCCAACCAACACAACCAACCAACACCAACCAACACAACCAACCAACTCCAACCAACCCCAACACAACCAACCAACCAACCAACACCAACACAACCAACACAACACAACCAACCAACTCCAACCAACCCCCAACCAACCAACCAACACCAACCAACACCAACCCAACCAACACAACACAACCAACCAACTCCAACCAACTCCAACCAACCCACCAACCCACCAACCAAAACCAACCAACACAACACAACCAACCCCAACACAACCAACACAACACAACCAACCCCAACACCAACCAAACCATGCTCCTCCTACACCACACCCATGCCCCACTGAGACACACCCCTTCCTCAGAATGTGCACTCCATAACCCCACCCCCTCCCCATAACCCCACCCCTCCACTCCATAACCCCACCCCCTCCACAGGATAAGCACAGGTCCTAGTCACAGTTTAACCACTCCCATACCCAAGGCTTCTGGCCAATCACATCCACAAACTGACCTGACCACACCCATGGCTTTCCCAGCCAATCACATCCACAGACTGACCACACCCAGCAAACAGACTCCTCCTCCACTCTCTACAAACAAGCTGAATCTGGCCTCTCCCTCAAGCAGGCTCCGCCCAAACCACACCTCTCCTCCAATCACGGGCCTCTCCCTCAAGCAGGCTCCGCCCCAACAACACCTCTCCTGCAATCATGGTCCTCTCCCTCAAGCAGGCTCCGCCCCAACCACACCTCTCCTCCAATCATGGTCCTCTGCAGTGGTGAGCTGAAAGAAGAGAGGGTGGAGCCTAGCAAAGATCTGGAGTTGAGCTGACCAATCGACAACCAGCCAATCAACAAAACTGCATCTGTTCACTGGCCAATCACAATCAACAACACTGTATCAGGGAAGTGATGACTGGCTCAACCAATCAAACAGCGCCTATCTGTGCAGTGGCCAATCAAACAGCGCCTATCTGTGCAGTGGCCAATCAAACAGCGCCTATCTGTGCAGTGGCCAATCAAACGGCGCCTATCTGTGCAGTGGCCAATGGAAAACAATGTAACTGTGACTGTGTGGTACTTTGGGACTCACTGGGGCATGGGAGGGTTGTGTGCAGGCTGTGGATGACTCACACACACACACACACACACACACACACACACACACACACACACACACACACACACACACACACACACACACACAGGAGCAGTGACGTGAACAGATTTGCATGGGTGTGATGTGAGAGGGTTGTGTTTGGTTGTCATGACGACTGGCTCCATGTTTACATCTCCGCTGCCAAACGTTTTTATTTATTGGCTGAGATGCAGAGGAGTGGTTGCCGGGAGACAGATCAGGGCTGGGATTGGTCAAGGGATCTCTGCGACCTCTGACCTCTGAGCTCTCTCCCACAGCATTCCCAATCTCCAGCCTCACACCGTCCACTATTTATTTGTCAGTGTAATGCGTGTACAGTATATGAGTGTGTGTGTGTGTGTGTGTCTGTGTGTGTGTGTGTGCGCGTACTTGTGTGTGTGTGTGTGTGTTTGTGTACCTGTGTGTGTCTGTGTGTTCCCTCTTTACGGTGCTACTGTGAGGTCATTGCAAGTCTTGTGTACCGCTGGCAGAATGGAGGAGGCGGGGCTAAGAGAGAAACAGGAAGTTGAACGAT
>JAODXP020006237.1:25000-40000 GCA_027497455.2 Sardinella longiceps
CACACAGGAGGCTCTGGACGTCTTTAAACGCTCACTTTAAATACAGCAAGGTGTGTAAACACACACACACACACACACACACTCACACATACACACACACACACACACACACACACACTCACATACACAGCCCTTCATCAGTTATGTCACACAGGAGGCTCTGGACGTCTTTAAACGCTCACTTTAAATACAGCAAGGTGTGTAAACACACACACATACACGCACACACACACACACACATACACACACACTAACATGCACACACACACACACACACACACACTCACATACACAGCCCTTCATCAGTTATGTCACACAGGAGGCTCTGGACGTCTTTAAACGCTCACTTTAAATACAGCAAGGTGTGTAAACACACACACACACACACACACACACACTCACACATACACACACACACACACACACACACACACTCACATACACAGCCCTTCATCAGTTATGTCACACAGGAGGCTCTGAACGTCTTTAAACGCTCACTTTAAATACAGCAAGGTGTGTAAACACACACACACACACACACACACTCACACATACACACACACACACACACACACACACTCACATACACAGCCCTTCATCAGTTATGTCACACAGGAGGCTCTGGACGTCTTTAAACGCTCACTTTAAATACAGCAAGGTGTGTAAACACACACACACACATGCACACACACACACACACATACACACACACTAACATGCACACACACACACACACACACTCACATACACAGCCCTTCATCAGTTATGTCACACAGGAGGCTCTGGACGTCTTTAAACGCTCACTTTAAATACAGCAAGGTGTGTAAACACACACACACACACACACACACACACACACTCACACATACACACACACACACACACACACACACTCACATACACAGCCCTTCATCAGTTATGTCACACAGGAGGCTCTGGACGTCTTTAAACGCTCACTGAGATAGCTGCCATTTCACCATCTCGGTTTGCATTGCACAAAATTCTGTCATTGTGGTGGTTATCAATAGCGCCTATAACCCTAACCCTATACTGGCACCTACTATACTACACTACAATAGCGCCTATACTGGCACTGTGTAACACCAGGGCTAAGTGGCTATCAATAGCGCCTATACTAGCACTGTGTAACACCAGGGCTAAGTGGTTATCAATAGCGCCTATACTAGCACCGCACCTAACTAGCACCGCTACTAACCCTAGCACCTAACCCTAACCCTATCAATAGCGCCTATACTAGCACTGTGTAACACCAGGGTTATCAATAACGCCTATACTAGCGCCTATACTAGCACCGTATCAATAGCGCCTATACTAGCACTGTGTAGTGGTTATCAATAGCGCCTATACTAGCACTGTGTAACACCAGGGCAATCAATAACGCCTATACTAGCACTGTGTAACACCAGGGCAATCAATAGCGCCTATACTAGCACTGTGTAACACCAGGGCAATCAATAGCGCCTATACTAGCACTGTGTAACACCAGGGCTAAGTGGCTATCAATAGCGCCTATACTAGCACTGTGTAACACCAGGGCTAAGTGGCTATCAATAGCGCCTATACTAGCACTGTGTAACACCAGGGCTAAGTGGCTATCAATAGCGCCTATACTAGCACTGTGTAACACCAGGGCTAAGTGGCTATCAATAGCGCCTATACTAGCACTGTGTAACACCAGGGCTAAGTGGCTATCAATAGCGCCTATACTAGCACTGTGTAACACCAGGGCTACGTGGCTATCAATAGCGCCTATACTAGCGCTGTGTAACACCAGGGCTAAGTGGCTATCAATAGCGCCTAGCACTGTGTAACACCAGGGCTACGTGGCTATCAATAGCGCCTATACTAGCACTGTGTAACACCAGGGCTAAGTGGCTATCAATAGCGCCTAGCACTGTGTAACACCAGGGCTAAGTGGCTATCAATAACGCCTATACTAGCGCTGTGTAACACCAGGGCTAAGTGGCTATCAATAGCGCCTATACTAGCACTGTGTAACACCAGGGCTAAGTGGTTATCAATAGCGCCTATACTAGCACTGTGTAACACCAGGGCTACGTGGCTATCAATAGCGCCTATACTAGCGCTGTGTAACACCAGGGCAATCAATAACGCCTATACTAGCACTGTGTAACACCAGGGCAATCAATAACGCCTATACTAGCACTGTGTAACACCAGGGCTAAGTGGCTATCAATAGCGCCTATACTGGCACTGTGTAACACCAGGGCTACGTGGCTATCAATAGCGCCTATACTAGCACTGTGTAACACCAGGGCTAAGTGGCTATCAATAGCGCCTATACTAGCACCGTGTAACACCAGGGCTAAGTGGTTATCAATAGCGCCTATACTAGCACCGTGTAACACCAGGGCTAAGTGGTTATCAATAGCGCCTATACTGGCACTGTGTAACACCAGGGCTAAGTGGCTATCAATAGCGGCTAGCACTGTGTAACACCAAGGCTAAGTGGCTATCAATAGCACCTATACTAGCACTGTGTAACACCAGGGCTAAGTGGCTATCAATAGCGCCTAGGCTAGCACTGTGTAACACCAGGGCTAAGTGGCTATCAATAGCGCCTATACTAGCACTGTGTAACACCAGGGCTAAGTGGCTATCAATAGCGCCCCGCACTGTGTAACACCAGCGTTAAGTGGCTATCAATAGCGCCTAGCACTGTGTAACACCAGGGGTAAGTGGCAATCAATAGCGCCTATACTAGCACTGTGTAACACCAGGGCTAAGTGGCTATCAATAGCGCCTATACTAGCACTGTGTAACACCAGGGCAATCAATAACGCCTATACTAGCACTGTGTAACACCAGGGCAATCAATAACGCCTATACTAGCACCGTGTAACACCAGGGCTAAGTGGCTATCAATAGCGCCTATACTAGCGCTGTGTAACACCAGGGCTAAGTGGCTATCAATAGCGCCTATACTAGCACCGTGTAACACCAGGGCTAAGTGGCTATCAATAGCGCCTATACTAGCGCTGTGTAACACCAGGGCAATCAATAACGCCTATACTAGCACTGTGTAACACCAGGGCAATCAATAACGCCTATACTAGCGCTGTGTAACACCAGGGCTAAGTGGCTATCAATAGCGCCTATACTAGCACTGTGTAACACCAGGGCTACGTGGCTATCAATAGCGCCTATACTAGCACTGTGTAACACCAGGGCTAAGTGGCTATCAATAGCGGCTATACTAGCACTGTGTAACACCAGGGCTAAGTGGCTATCAATAGCGCCTATACTAGCACTGTGTAACACCAGGGCTAAGTGGTTATCAATAGCGCCTATACTGCCACTGTGTAACACCAGGGCTACGTGGCTATCAATAGCGCCTAGCACTGTGTAACACCAGGGTTAAGTGGCTATCAATAGCGCCTATACTAGCGCTGTGTAACACCAGGGCTAAGTGGCTATCAATAGCGCCTATACTAGCACTGTGTCATTGTGGTGGTTATCAATAGCGCCTAGGCTAGTGCTGTGTAACACCAGGGCTAAGTGGTTATCAATAGCGCCTATACTAGCGCTGTGTAACACCAGGGCTAAGTGGCTATCAATAGCACCTAGCACTGTGTAACACCAGGGCTAAGTGGCTATCAATAGCGGCTAGCACTGTGTAACACCAGGGCTAAGTGGCTATCAATAGCGCCTATACTAGCACTGTGTAACACCAGGCCTAAGTGGCTATCAATAGCGCCTATACTAGCACTGTGTAACACCAGGGATAAGTGGTTATCAATAGCGCCTAGCACTGTGTAACACCAGGGCTACGTGGCTATCAATAGCACCTAGGCTAGCATTGTGTAACACCAGGGCTAAGTGGCTATCAATAGCGGCTATACTAGCACTGTGTAACACCAGGGCTAAGTGGCTATCAATAGCGCCTATACTAGCACTGTGTAACACCAGGGCTAAGTGGCTATCAATAGCGCCTAGGCTAGCACTGTGTAACACCAGGGCTAAGTGGCTATCAATAGCGCCTATACTAGCACTGTGTAACACCAGGGCTACGTGGCTATCAATAGCGCCTATACTAGCACTGTGTAACACCAGGGCTAAGTGGCTATCAATAGCGGCTATACTAGCACTGTGTAACACCAGGGCTAAGTGGCTATCAATAGCGCCTAGGCTAGTACTGTGTAACACCAGGGTTAAGTGGCTATCAATAGCGCCTAGCACTGAGTAACACCAGGGCTAAGTGGCTATCAATAGCGCCTAGGCTAGCACTGTGTAATACCAGGGCTAAGTGGCTATCAATAGCGGCTAGGCTAGCACTGTGTAACACCAGGGCTAAGTGGCTATCAATAGCGGCTATACTAACACTGTGTAACACCAGGGCTAAGTGGCTATCAATAGCGCCTAGGCTAGCACTGTGTAACACCAGGGCTAAGTGGCTATCAATAGCGCCTATACTAGCACTGTGTAACACCAGGGCTAAGTGGCTATCAATAGCGCCTAGGCTAGCACTGTGTAACACGAGGGTTAAGTGGCTATCAATAGCGGCCAGGCTAGCACTGTGTAACACCAGGGCTAAGTGGCTATCAATAGCGCCTAGGCTAGTACTGTGTAACACCAGGGCTAAGTGGCTATCAATAGCGGCTAGCACTGTGTAACACCAGGGCTAAGTGGCTATCAATAGCGGCTATACTAGCACTGTGTAACACCAGGGCTAAGTGGCTATCAATAGCGGCTAGCACTGTGTAACACCAGGGCTAAGTGGCTATCAATAGCGCCTATACTAGCACTGTGTAACACCAGGGCTAAGTGTTATTTCACTCTGGATAATTCCTTTAGCCAGGCATCATGCAGACAATGTTTCAGCTAAGAAGTCAAAGGCTAATCAAAACACTCTGGAGATGGCATTTGGGGTCAAAATGGCACCGAATTCTCCACATGCCTTAAACATTACAGAGAGAATTGACATTTTTATTTGTAAAGACATTCGGCCATACTGTATATTGCTGTGGAACATTATGGCTTCAAACTACTTTACTACTGAAGTGCACATTTAGGTTAGATAATGTTATATGTACAGCTTGTAGAGATCGCCATTACGGGGTCAGCTCTATGTTCCCACAACCCTATGTTCCCACAGCTCTATGTTCCCACAGCCCTATGTTCCCACAACTCTATGTTCCCACATTTGTTAGGAATTTTTATTTTTCACAGAATTTTTGGAAATTAGGCCCTATGTTCCCACAACCCTATGTTCCCACATTTCTTAGGAAATTTGGGAAATTGGGCCCTATGTTCCCACAGCCCCATGCTCTCACATTATAAAGATTTTTTTAAAAAAATAGACCCTATTTTCCCACAGCAATATGTTCTGATAAGGGCATGTTCACACCAACACAGGTAATATTTATCCAGTTAGCCCTTCTGTTCACATTAGAATGGAAGATTCCGAAAATGAAAATGATTCCAAAAATGATTGTTGTGGTCTATTTCAAAAATGATCGCTGAGGTGGATGAATATAAAATCGTTGTGGAATGTGGATGCAAAACGTTCTGAAAACAAGAGTGGATGAAGACCGTTTTCATAGCAAATATAAATCTAGGCAGCACAACATAAAAGAACCCTACCCTTACCTTAAACCTAACCCCACTACCTGGAAGGCACCATTGAGGGCAAATAATACCAAAGATCGAATCTTGCTTGAACTTACATAGGGGGTCTACCAGGCAGGGGTAGAAATGTGGGACTATACTACCTGACTGAAGAAAGACAGAAAATAAAACTCTTAGAAATGTGAGAATATAGGGCTGTGGGAACATAGAGCTGTGGGAACACAGGGCTGTGGGAACATAGAGCTGGGGGGAATATAGGACTGTGGGAACATAGAGCTGTGGGAACATAGACACGCTCCCACCATTACTTCAGATGAAACACGCTTACAAGCTAGATAGAGACAAGCTGTACATATAACCTTATATCTAACCTAAATGTGCACTTTCAAAGTTCTCTATGCCTCGGTTTAATTGTAAACACCCTCGGGAATCTACGGAATGAAGTTTGGAGTAACTTTGGGCTTCATCAATGGTAGAAATTATGGGGGTAAACTACAGTTTTCAACTCAAACTATGAGGTGCCCGATCGACTCCAACGTTAAGCCTGTCTGTAGCCAATCGTTAACTAGCCGTATTCCCGAGAGGAGGGGTCAGGTGCAAGTGAACTATGTGTGACAAGTCCATGCTCCGATCATTATTTAACATATTTTAAGACAGAATCACACCGGCTTTCTCCTTTAAAAGTTTAGCGAAAAGTGTCTGCTTTTGCAAATGATCTATGATGTTTTGCAAATTAGGTGGAAGGTTTTGCGATTTGTGTGAAGAGTTTTGCAAAAATAGTCAAAGATTTTAAAAAACACTTACAGGACTGCTCACGATTGCTCTCTGTCTCCCCTTTCAGGACATCCCCGCCATGAGGAAGACCTTCTGCATGACACACACACACACACACACACACACACACACTGTTATGTCTGGTATTGAACACCTAGATTTATATTTACACCCACAACAAGTTCACTGCCGTCTCTGTATGGTGTAGTGTATCCATGACGACCCCTAACCTTTGACCTAGTGACCCCATAGCGCAGCCAAGACGACCCCAGAGAACTTTTAATAGGGGAGAATTAGCACTCCGGTGGTATTGCGCCTAGATGGCGCGCGCGAGTCAGTGAAGAATGAATTGGGTTCTATGCAGCTGCACCATCAAATGCTGCATTTCTTTAGATACAATTTTTTCTTGAATAAATGCATTCATGCATGCGGTTCAGAGTAATTTGATTTAATTCTCAGTCCACACATAATATTTTTAGCATTTTTTGTTCATTTGTAAAATCCCTTCCAAAGTGTCTGTCATGTGACACAGCAAGTCTTTCCCTATGGCCATTCACCAGAATAGAGTAGCAGAATGCTAGTGAGTCAGGGGAAAAAACAGCTCAAAGATGAAAAACGTAATGGTTATATGTATTAAATATGTTTCATTTTGATTGAAATCCATGTCAAAGTTGCTTAAAATAAAATGCAATCTGTGATATGTTGTCCGTAAATATGTGAAAATTATACATTTAGCCCCATACCTCATAGGTGCCCATTGATTTTCCACTCAGTTTCCACTGACTCGCGATCGCCCCCTAGCGGATTTGCAATTGGAATTGCAGGTTGAATGGCGTTAATAGGAGTGCCATGGCTCGCCGTAAACGGGCTCTGACGACCCTAAGGCAGGAGCCAGATTAGGCTACTTAGATTTGATAACTATGTAACTGTGTGTATTGTATACTGTGTATTGTATACTGTATACTGTATATTTATACTTGGAATTGTGTGGTAGACTTTTTAGTTGGTGTATATTGAAGCACACAGTGTCCTATTACGTCCCCTAGGAGGCAGTGTTGTGCAGTTGAGTAAATTGAAGCACAGTGTCCTGTCCTTCCTGTTACGTCCCCTAGGAGGCAGTGTTGTGCAGTTGAGTAAATTGACGCACAGTGTCCTGTCCTTCCTGTTATGTCCCCTAGGGGGCCCTGTTGTGCAGTTGAGTTTTTAGTTGGTGTATATTGAGGCACACAGTGTCCTGTTCGTCCTGTTATTCCCCCTAGGGGGCAGTGTTGTATGCTCTTGCCCTCATCTCTCTCTAAATCCATCACTTGGTTTGGCCAATAAGAACCAGCCATTCATTCAGTGACATCAATGCAACAGCACAGCCATCAACACTTGGTTCCAATGTGTCCAGTGTTCATTAAACTGCTTTCACTAAAGAGTGTGTCCAGTGTTCATTAAACTGCTTTCACTAAAGAGTGTGTCCAGTGTTCATTAAACCTTTCCTGAATCCTGAATTCAGGAGTTTTATTGACAAGCGAAAGTGTAGCCTACAAGTGTCACTTGACAAGAGGCCTCAAAAGCACAATTTTAAAAAGACTAAAAAGGCTTGCATGGCATAGGTCAGCGTTCGGCCCTATACTCTAACATTCCTCTCAGATGGCATAGATTAGGCCCTAATAATCTACATTACTCTCAGATGGCATAGATTAGGCCCTAATAATCTACATTACTCTCAGATGGCATAGATTAGGCCCTATACTCTAACATTACTCTCAGATGGCATAGATTAGGCCCTAATAATCTACATTACTCTCAGATGGCATAGATTAGGCCCTAATAATCTAACATTCCTCTCAGATGGCATAGATTAGGCCCTAATAATCTACATTACTCTCAGATGGCATAGATTAGGCCCTAATAATCTACATTACTCTCAGATGGCATAGATTAGGCCCTAATACTCTTACATTCCTCTCAGATGGCATAGATTAGGCCCTAATAATCTAACATTCCTCTCAGATGGCATAGATTAGGCCCTATACTCTAACATTACTCTCAGATGGCATAGATTAGGCCCTAATAATCTACATTACTCTCAGATGGCATAGATTAGGCCCTAATACTCTTACATTCCTCTCAGATGGCATAGATTAGGCCCTAATAATCTACATTACTCTCAGATGGCATAGATTAGGCCCTATACTCTAACATTCCTCTCAGATGGCATAGATTAGGCCCTAATAATCTACATTACTCTCAGATGGCATAGATTAGGCCCTAATAATCTAACATTACTCTCAGATGGCATAGATTAGGCCCTAATAATCTACATTACTCTCAGATGGCATAGATTAGGCCCTATACTCTAACATTACTCTCAGATGGCATAGATTAGGCCCTATACTCTAACATTACTCTCAGATGGCATAGATTAGGCCCTAATAATCTAACATTACTCTCAGATGGCATAGATTAGGCCCTAATAATCTACATTACTCTCAGATGGCATAGATTAGGCCCTAATAATCTAACATTACTCTCAGATGGCATAGATTTGGCCCTATACTCTAACATTCCTCTCAGATGGCATAGATTAGGCCCTAATACTCTAACATTACTCTCAGATGGCATAGATTAGGCCCTAATAATCTAACATTACTCTCAGATGGCATAGATTAGGCCCTAATAATCTAACATTACTCTCAGATGGCATAGATTAGGCCCTATACTCTAACATTACTCTCAGATGGCATAGATTAGGCCCTATATTCTAAACATTACTCTCAGATGGCATAGATTAGGCCCTAATAATCTACATTACTCTCAGATGGCATAGATTAGGCCCTATACTCTAACATTACTCTCAGATGGCATAGATTAGGCCCTATACTCTAACATTACTCTCAGATGGCATAGATTAGGCCCTAATAATCTACATTACTCTCAGATGGCATAGATTAGGCCCTATATTCTAGCATTACTCTCAGATGGCATAGATTAGGCCCTATACTCTAACGTTACTTCTCAGACACACAGGAATTGAAAACAAACTCCACTGAATGTTTATTGTGTTCACAAGACTGATAGGAAACAGGCTACAGACACACCAGCAGTTGCACATTTCTCCAAAAAGGTCGGACGACAACCTGTGTCTCTGTGTGAATCCTCACAACCAAATCTCCTTCAAGAACTGCTTCCAACTGCTGAGTTAGAAGCCAGGGCTTTTCGCTCAGTGGTTAGAGCGTTGTGGGTTTGTTCGGGGTGGCGGGTTTGAGACCTGTGTGCGGTGCGGTTGGACTGCCACCGGCTACAAATATACACATATATAATCCATATACATACATATTTACATACATACGTCCACATATGATCAGCGGTTATAAGTATAATCAAATATTGTGTAAAATATTGTGTTACATTTTTGCCTGATATCCCACGATTGGAAGCATATATGTGGGATAGTAGGAAATATGCCTTACAATCTACAAAAATTACTGAAAAGGTTTTTTACTAATTTCCATAGGCTACTTTATTCATTTTTTTATTGCACAGAGAGGAATGGGGTGATATTCTTCGTTGTTTTGAATTTATCTATTTATTCAACCATTTCTCTGAGGAGCCGGAAGTGCATTTTGGGGGCGTTAACCGGACTGGCTGTTTGCCAAGCTTGCTCTTCTCTGATTGGACCGCTGTGTGCGCGTGACTGGGCTTGTTCAAATACAGCGCGCGGAAACCCAGCCATTCATTCCCGCGCCATTCGCGAAATATTACACATCTCCGCTCTTTCACGGAACTTTTAGCACTTTTATTATTTACCCGTTTCAGTTTTAAACATGCCCGCCACATCAGACATCCTCACTTCGGTCACCGACGGTGCCTCTGACAACAGCAAAACAGAACCGGCTGAACAGAAAGCCACCGAGACGAGCACGGAGGTGAAAACACCGTTTTCCTTGTTCTGTGATGAGCGCGGCTATCTGAGCCAAATTGAGTATATTCTGCAGACGGGGGTACGGAAGGGAGACCGGACTGGAACTGGAGTCATTTCAGTGTTCGGCATGCAAGCACGATACAGCCTACGGGGTGAGTAGCGCCTTTGTCTTCACGTCAGCAACGTTAACGTTATGCTCAGTCAACAGTGGAGCACAAAGTGGAGGACAAGTCAGTCATGGTATTAACGTTAACGTTAGCTCCAATACTGATGGTCTGTCCTGTAATTTAACTCTTAACTGGAGTAACGTTAGCCTATTTGCAGCCTGCAGAGCGAAGAGACCATTAAAGTGTTCAATTGTAGGCTAAAGTCAGCTGTCTGACTGCGCAAATGATGCGATATTATTACTACAACAACCTCCATGTAAATAACGTTATGGCACCAAACTTCTCACATACATGCACATCAATAAATGTAAATAGGCCAACATCTGATCTGTGTCATATGCTTGACTGACAGACCAGTTCCCGCTGCTGACCACCAAGCGTGTGTTCTGGAAGGCGATTCTGGAGGAGCTGCTGTGGTTCGTTAAAGTGAGTAAATAAAACTGGAGCATGACGTCAATCTATAGACGGTAGAAGAAAGAGAGAGAGAGAGAGAGAAATCAGAAAGAGGGGAGAGGGAGAATAACAGAGAGAGAGAGAGGTAATCAGACAAACAGCTCCCTGCCTGTTCACTCTCAAACTTCCTGATTCCGCGCGCAGTGGCGGGCCGAAAGCTGATTGGCTGATGCCGACCAACCAATAACAAGCTTGTGCGAGTCAAACACAGCTGGAATGACTGGTTCAGTGCGGAATGATTATTAACTCTTTAGGGAGTCTGGGCCTACAGTATTTGTTGGATGATAACTGGAGACAAAATAGCCTTGGATAGCTTTGCATGCTAATACTTCTTGATACAAACACAGTAGTACTGAAAAAAAAAATACATCTGGATTAACAGCAGTCATCAATAAATATATTCTGTATATCAATGTCTCCAGGGACTTGTCTCCCGTTAAAGCTGTGTATGTGTGTGTTGTCATGTATAAATGCCTTCAGAGCCAGTCTCCCCCTAGAGCTGTTTTTACGTGTGTGTGTGTGTGTGTGTGTGTGTGTGTGTATGTCATCTATCAATGCCTTCAGAGACAGTCTCCCCCTAGAGCTGTTTGTGTGTGTGTGTATGTGTGTGTGTATGTCATCTATCAATGCCTTCAGGGCCAGGCTGCCGTTAGAGCTGTTTACGTGTGTGTGTGTGTGTGTGTGTGTGTGTGTGTGAGAGATCTATTAATGCCTTCAGAGCCAGTCTCCCCCTAGAGCTGTTAACGTGTGTGTGTGTGTGTGTGTGTGTGTGTGTGTGTGTGTGAGAGATCTATTAATGCCTTCAGAGCCAGTCTCCCCCTAGAGCTGTTAACGTGTGTGTGTGTGTACAGTACGTGTGTGTGTGTGTCCCAGGGCTCAACCAACGCCAAAGAGCTGTCGGAGAAGGGTGTGCAGATCTAGAGCTGTTAACGTGTGTGTGTGTGTGTGTGTGTGTGTGTGTGTCAGGGCTCCACCAACGCCAAAGAGCTGTCGGAGAAGGGTGTGAAGATCTGGGACGCCAACGGATCTCGAGACTTTCTGGACCGCTGTGGATTCCAGCAGCGAGAGGAGGGAGATCTCGGCCCCGTATACGGCTTTCAGTGGAGACACTACGGAGCAGAATACACAGATATGCACACAGGTAACACACACACACACACACACACACACACACACACACACACACACACACACACACCTCGGCCCCGTATACGGCTTTCAGTGGAGACACTACGGAGCAGAATACACAGATATGCACACAGGTAACACACACACACACACACACACACACACCCTCGGCCCCGTATACGGCTTTCAGTGGAGACACTATGGAGCAAAATACACAGATATGCACACAGGTACACACACACACACACACACACACCTCGGCCCCCCGTATACGGATTGCAGTGGAGACACTACGGAGCAGAATACACAGATATGCACACAGGTAACACACACACACACACACACACACACCTCGGCCCCGTTTACGGATTTCAGTGGAGACACTATGGAGCAAAATATGCACACAGGTAACACACACACACACACACCACTCAGACCTGTTTGCAGAATACACAGATATGCACATGTAACGGAAGCCAGTTAACTCGGCTAGCGTGGCGGTCACGGCGATCACCCAATTCCATGGGCTCTTCTAACGGCTAAGTTAGAAGCTCTGGGTTTTTAGCTCAGTTGGTTAGAGCGTTCCACTCCCACGCCGGTTCCCACGGAGTTTGTAGCTTGCGGGGTGGCGGGTTCGAGACCCGTGTGCAGTGCAGACCGCCACCGGCTACACACACACACACACACACCTACCTGAGAATAAAAACACAAGTAACACACACACACACACACTGAAGCTTTAATAGGTTATGACGTGTGTGTGTGTGTGTGTGTGTGTTAGACTACACAGGTAAAGGTGTTGACCAGCTGCAGAAGGTGATTCATGAGTAATGCTGTGTGTGTGTGTGTGTGTGTGTGTGTGTGTGTGTGTTAGACTACACAGGTAAAGGTGATGACCAGCTGCAGAAGGTGATTCATGAGTAATGCTGTGTGTGTGTGTGTGTGTGTGTGTGTGTGTGTGTGTGTGTGTGTGTTAGACTACACAGGTAAAGGTGTTGACCAGCTGCAGAAGGTGATTCATGAGTAATGCTGTGTGTGTGTGTGTGTGTGTGTGTGTGTGTGTGTGTGTGTGTGTGTGTGTTAGACTACACAGGTAAAGATGATGACCAGCTGCAGAAGGTGATTCATGAGTAATGCCCTGTGTGTGTGTGTGTCTGTGTGTTAGACTACACAGGTAAAGGTGTTGACCAGCTGCAGAAGGTGATTCATGAGTAATGCTGTGTGTGTGTGTTAGACTACACAGGTAAAGGTGTTGACCAGCTGTATGTGTGTGTGTGTGTGTTAGACTACACAGGTAAAGGTGTTGACCAGCTGCAGAAGGTGATTGACACGATTAAAAGCAACCCAGAGGACCGGAGAATCATCATGTGTGCCTGGAACCCCAAAGGTACACACACACACACACACACACACACACACACAGTACACACACACACACACACACACACCACAGTACACACACACACACACATACACACACACACACACACACACACACACACACTGGAACACACACACACACCACAGTATAATACACACACACACACACACATACGAACACACACATGCAGGATAACACACACACACACACACATTGTAATTCAGTGTCTTGCTCAGATCTGCTGATTGCATTGCCACTGTGTGCACTCTCTCTCTTTCTCTCTCTGTAATAACTCTATAATTGTGTGTGTGTGTGTGTGTGTGTGTGTGTAGATCTGCCCCTGATGGCGTTGCCTCCATGCCACGCCCTGTGCCAGTTCTATGTGTGTGACGGCGAGTTGTCATGCCAACTGTACCAACGCTCTGGAGACATGGGACTCGGGGTTCCGTTCAACATCGCCAGTTACGCCTTATTAACGTACATGATCGCTCACATCACAGGCCTTAAGGTACACACACACACACACTCTGCCCTTCAACATCGCCAGTTACGCCTTATTAACGTACATGATCGCCCACATCACAGGCCTTAAGGTACACACACACACACAGACACACACACACTGCCCTTCAACATAGCCAGTTACGCCTTATTAACGTACTGTACATGATCGCTCACATCACAGGCCTTAAGGTACACACACACACACAGACACACTGCCCTTCAACATAGCCAGTTACGCCTTATTAACGTACATGATCGCCCACATCACAGGCCTTAAGGTACACACACACACACACACACACACTCTGCCCTTCAACATCGCCAGTTACGCACTACTGATGTACATGATCGCCCACATCACTGGCCTTTAGGTACACACACACACACACACACACACACACACACACACACACACACACACACACACACACACACTGCCCTTCAACATGGCCAGTTACGCACTACTGACGTACATGATCGCCCACATTACTGGACTTAAAGGTAAAATCCGGAGTGAATCAACACGTAGCCCTACTGTTTTATAGCGCCAAGCGCTTAGCAGTATAAAACAGCAGGGCTACATGTTGATTCACTCCGGATTATACCTTTAAGGTACACACATATACACACACACACACACACTGCCCTTCAACATCGCCAGCTACGCACTATTGACCTACGTGATCGCCCACATCACAGGACTCAAAGTACACACACACACACACTGTGTGTGTCTCCTCCAGTCTACTGACATTATCTCATTGAATAAACACCACTGATTTACCATCACTCAAAATGTCCCACTCACTCCCCTGTGTGTGTGTGTGTGTGTGTGTGTGTGTGTGTGTGTGTGTGTGTGTGTGAATCTCTAGCCTACTGACTTCCATTATCTCACAGACAGACAGATAGATACTTTATTGATCCCCAAGGGGAAATACAAGATTATCTTGTTGAATAAACGCCACTGATTTACCATCACTCAAAACATGTCCCTCTCACTCCGTGTGTGTGTGTGTGTGTGTGTGTGTGTGTGTGTGTGTGTGTGTGTGTGTGTGTGTGTGTGTGTGTGT
>JAODXP020006237.1:52500-55000 GCA_027497455.2 Sardinella longiceps
CACACACACACACACAGAGAGAACAGAGTTTCACTCCCACAGCAAATGGAAGAAGCAGATTAGTGTGTGTGTGTCAGTGTGTGTGTGTGTGTGTGTGTGTGTGTGTGTGTGTGTGTGTGTGTGTGGCCGGCCTCTCTAAGAAAAGGGCCAAACAAAGTATAGCTCAGTGTCTAGCATTGGAAGCCTCCTCATCTGGAGATGCAGGTGTGACCTTTAACCCTAGAATGCTGAGAAAACCACCATTTGCCAACTGGGGAAATGTGATGAAACAGTCACTGAAGTGGAGATTACAGTTTGTGAACTCAATGATGTTGATGTTGACCAAGTTGGTTGAATTGTTGTTACAGTTACACTATGGATGCATATAGTTAGCCATCTAGGCTAATACCATATATGTATCTGTATACGTATGTGTATATATAATATTTATCTCCCTTCAGAACGCCATTCTCTTCTCTGATTGGCTGCTAGGTGGCCATTAATTCCAGATAACCGGCTACTTTGGAAGTAGTTCCAAAAAAACTCATCTAATAACTGATTACCGTTCCATATGAATGCCTTTCCGAATGGTAACTATAACAACAATAAGCAACCTTGTAGATCTACTTTCAACTGAAAGTAGTACCCAAACCGAACAGGTTAGCTTCTTTTAAATTTGAGTTGCATATTTCTTTTACGTTTTATACGCTTCTTCAAATATACGAGAGATAGATAGATACGGGAGATAAGCGGGATAACGACCTCCGAGGTGTCCAGTTATTCATTTTATAATTGTCTTGGCGGAATAACTCCGTCTTCGCGCTGCGCGCGTCGCCGGAGTTCTAGACTCCGCCTCGACAATTATAAATGAATAACTGGACACCTCGTCGGCCGTTATCCCTTACGTATATGTATATTATAGTTAGCCACGTTGGCTAATACCATATATGTATCTGTATACGTATGTGTATACAGTATAGAATATATATGTATATTCTGGTTAGCCATGTTGGCTAATACCGCCACTACAGTCGCCAGTAGCAAATGTAGTTATTTTAGAAGGTCCTCAGCAAACTCGCCCTTGCAGGGCCCTCATAGGTTCCCTCTGGGACTGATAAGGGTTCTGCAGTGAGGCGTGAGGACTGAAAAGGGTTCTGCAGTGGGACTGAAAAGGGTTCTGCAGTGGGACTGAAAAGGGTTCTGCAGTGAGGCGTGAGGACTGAAAAGGGTTCTGCAGTGGGACTGAAAAGGGTTCTGCAGTGGGACTGAAAAGGGTTCTGCAGTGGGACTGAAAAGGGTTCTGCAGTGGGACTAAAAAGGGTTCTGCAGTGGGACTGAAAAGGGTTCTGCAGTGAGGCGTGAGGACTGAAAAGGGTTCTCCGTCGTTGTCATGGTAACGGTAGAACATGAGGACTGAAAAGGGTTCTGCAATGGGTTCTGCAGTGGGACGTGAGGACTTGCTCACCAGCAAACACAGTTATGTGGCCAGTTATGTGATATGAGAGCGCACCATCATGCGGCGTTTCCCCTCATTGCTGCTGTTGGGTTAGTTAGCCCACAGAGGATAATATAATACTAGAATATCATGCAGATCATTAACTGCTTATGGTGGACAATAGCTAGCTAAACAAATATTGGCATTGGGGGTATCTACTGGAACGTGTTTAGAATGGCAGTTGGGGAAACTGTCCTGTGTATTGGCTGATGTGTGTATCCAGTACTTGCAATGGAATGCTGCATTAGCTGAGTTTTAGCAAAATGATGCTAACACTATCTGTGCTAGCTCTACGCACATTACTTAAAGGTCCCATATTACGCTTTTTCTAAGCTAACTTTTTTAGCTCTAATTTTTTTTTTTTTTTAGCCCACCTTACCCTGTGACATAAGTAGTTAGGACAATTCTATGCAGGTGGTTTAAGCACACAGGAGCTGAACAGCTGATAATAGCGTAAATTGTCTATTTTAACAATCAAGGCTTTTTATCCCACTTAAAGTGTGTGTAGAGGCAGTATAGACCCAAGAATGATAGTCTACAGTTGTACCTAGTGTAGCAGAATAGAGTTAGCATACCAGCCTAGCATGCAGCTGTAAACCCCTGGCCAGTGTTTAAGAAGCATCAAACACAGCTAGCATGACACTGACATGAATGAATGCACCTCACCAAAAGCATTTTTAAAGTAAGTTATAGACCTCAACAGTGACATAGTGTTACGAAACGTAACCAAAGTCGTCTCTGTTTCCATGGCGCAGGATGGCTAGTGCCCCGAGTTAGCCCCAGATTAGCTCAGGTCAGAGTGAAGCAGGGAATAACAGCCCCAGATTAGCTCAGGTCAGAGTGAAGCAGGGAATAACAGCCCCAGATTAGTTCAAGTCAGAGTGAAGCAGGGAATAACAGCTCCAGATTAGCTCAAGTCAGAGTGAAGCAGGGAATAACAGCTCCAGATTAGCTCAAGTCAGAGTGAAGCAGGGAATAACAGCTCCAGATTAGCTCAAGTCAAAGTGAAGCAGGGAATAACAGCTC
>JAODXP020006242.1:25000-55420 GCA_027497455.2 Sardinella longiceps
AAGGAACACCTGACCACAGCATCACCCCAACGCCCCCGCTCCCCAACCTTCACCACCCAGACCCCCCCCCCCCACACACACACACACACACACACACCCAGCAAGCCCCCGTAAAACAAACACCTAACCACATCATCGCCCCAACCTTCACCACCCCCCACCAGCAACCCCCTAAAACAAACACTAGTAAGATCAAAGCCCCTATGCAGCGCTCCCCTGTGATGTGCTCACCATGACAACCTGCCACTATGATGTAATGGGGACTCTGCCATGTCTATTCCTGGCGTGTGAGTGCATACGTTAGCATACATTAACCCAGGGCACCTCATCATTACACACACAGGCCATTAGCCTTTACGCCCTAATCAGCCGCTAATGCTAATAGCCAGCCGACAGGGTATGTGTGTGTGTGTGTGTGTGTGTGTGTGTGTGTGTGTGTGTGTGTGTGTGTGTGTGTGTGAGTGTGTGGCGGGGGGGCATTGAGAGAAGCAGTTTGTCATTCATATACAGCCGTAATAAAACACAGCTGGACAGCATGGCCCTGTAATAGACACTAATGTGGCTAGAGCTAGCTATTAACCGTTAGCCATGAGGTCTGAACCTGTTACCAGTGGCGTCATACGGTAATTTTTACCAGGGAAAAGGGGGAATGAGTTACCAGGGCCACAAGAGGAGGGAGGGGGTCCTTGAGGAGTCTGGAATTGAATTGCAGGCGATGAGGGGGGACCATGGCCATTGCTTTTGCACAAGGCCCAGAATTTGGTGCTATGCCCCTGCATGTTACACACATATAAATATGCATTAGCCCACAGCAATGCTTGGTTTTCAAGCTAAATCTTAGCATAACATAGCATAGCCCTGCCGTACAGTAAGTCTAGTGCACTGGTGGGGACCACTGGTGGTCCGCGAGTTGATTACCATAAAAATATGCCAATTTAGCCTGTGTCATTATTTGAAAGCCAAATATTAGTTGTTCACTGAATACAAGAGGCAGACCTGTACTTCACTGTTTATTAAAGCATTTGAAGTGCCTATACTCTATAAATGACTTGGTTAAAGGGTAGCAGCATGTGACTTGGCGAGGGGGAGCGAGGGCAGGTGGTCCCTGATAAAACATTTTTTGGGCAAAGTTGTTCTCGGTCTGAAAAAGTTTGAGAAAAACTGGTGTAGCGCAACATCACCATGGTGATAGAACAGAAACACAGAGGACTGCCCATCTCTGACACATGTGGACTATATAACAGTGAAGCTGGGAACAGACTTACCGATTATTAACCCCGATACAATGGAACATCAGCGGCAGTCATGGGTAATGTGAGGTAATGGAGAGTATTTGCGGGGGTCGTGCCGGAGTCGTTATGTGTGTGTGTTTGGGGACAGATTTGAAATGATGCAATTCTTTCCATTCATTGTTTACACAATTATGACTGAGTTGGACTGAATCAAACACGCTTTTATCTTAACTGGTCCGTTCTTAGGTCTCTAGGATACCAATTATGACATTACAGTAAAAGTAAAATGCCAACAAATGAGTCGTTAGGTATGTGCTCATAAACGACTCCCAGTCATTCCACATCGACTCAGCATGTTTGGCTTACTCAATCACGTTCTAACTGTAAAAAACTGAGAAAATCGGTTGGTATGTCCCCAGCTAAAAGTCGACCAATAAGATAGATAGATTCTTTATTGTCTTTTTCACACATCATGCATTTTTGTTCCAAGGAACAGATGTAAACATTTAACATTCCCCACAACCCCAACATACACAGCAACATAGACACTAACCCACGTCCCCCACCACTTCTCAATCCTAAACTGCAATCATCATACAAGTGAAAAAAAACAGCAGGAGTTGCTACAGCTGTTTCAGCACAGTTAATGTTGTATCTATAGTCTTCATTTAGTTCATATAAAACTACAAACATGTAAACAAACAAACAAAAACATTTCAAATATTTTTTTTCCTTACAGGACAGTCCAAAGCCATACCATGGCAATGTAAACCATAGCATTGTACTGCATATAATTTAATAGTTTAATCCTGTATAGCCATGTAAACCTAAAGGCCTGATGATCTTAAAGATCTGTAGTAGAGTATAAAGCCCTGATGATGACCTAAAGCCCTGATGATGAAGATGACAAAGATGATGATGATGACGATGATGAAGATGGTGAAGATGGTGATGATAATGATGATGATAATAGTGATGATTAGGAAGATGAAGATGATGGTGATGAAGATGATGGTGATGAAGATGATGTTGCTGATGATGATGGTGATGAAGATGATGATGTGATGAAGATGATGATGTGATGAAGATGACGATAATGATGATGATGGTGATGATGATGATGATGATGATGATGATGGTCTCTGAGCTGTCTAGCCTGCAGCAGCACATCTGGCACCAGCTGCTGATGTGTGACATCACACTGCATTCCACTCCTCTGACATCACACATCTGGGCCTCTTTTCACACTATCACTCATCTCACCGACCTGATACACACACACACACACACACACATGCACACACACACACACACACACACACACACACACATGCACACACACACACACACACACGCAAGCGCGCACACACACACACACACTTTGGAAACCATCCAGGACAGAGAGTACTGTAAGCTATGAGATGTGTGTATGTATATCTGGTTTGTGTGTGTGTGTGTGTCTCTCTCTCTGTTTGATGTTGAGGACAGCCAAGTTGTGTCCATGAAACAGCTGGTTTTTGAAAGGATCCCATGTTATCTGCCAGTGAATTTCACTGTCCTCACTGAAACTCAGAGCCGCATCCAGAGGAAGAGGAGGATGAAGCTCAGAGCAGAGTGTCTAGAGGAAGATGACTCCGCTTAGATTGAGGTTTGATTGGAACACGCTGTACTACTCTCCTCCTTACCACTTCACACACACAGACACACACACACACAAACACACACGCACGCACACACACACACACACACATATATGGTTAGATACATGTACATATGAACACACACATACACACACGCACACACACACACAATTACAGGGTTAGACATACACACACACACACACACACACGCACACACACACACACACACACACACACACACACACTCAAATACAGGGTTAGACACACATACACATGAGTAAATCAATCTAGAATGCAATAGCACTTTGACTAATCCTAAAGCACAAACACTTAGACACATTTTCCAAGAAGTGAGAGGGGACGTTGAGAAGACTTCACGTTACCGTGGAGACAGAAGCTCCCAACATGTCACAGATAGCGATAGGCAGGAGGTGTCAGTCTAGCATAGTGGGAGGCAGAAACGCGCACACACACACACACACACACAAGCAGCAAAGAAACAAACCACCTGTAGCCTGTCAGGTGTCCTAGCCGCTAGACATAGTACTGACACACACACACACACACACACACACACACACACACACACACACAGGTAGAGCAGGAGAGGTGTTGATTATGCAGATATGGCGATATGCAGAGATGTATAGTAACGAAGTAGAACTACTTAAGTAGCCTACTTAAGTACTAAAATGCAGTATCTGTACTTTACTGGAGTATTCTTTTTTTGTCCTACTTCCACTTTTACTTCACTACATTTTATTGATAAATTTAATACTTCTACTTCGTTACATTTTTGATGTGCTGATTAGTTACTCGTTACTTTTATAAAAAATGTTACCACATCCAATGATAGCCTATCAATGCAGACGAGGGCATCACCAGGTTTTCATAATCATTATTGGACGATTCAAGCGGTATATGAGACCTCATGCACCTCTTCGACCTTTCGGAGTACTGAATGCAGTCAATTGGGAACCATTAGTAAGGGTCAGTCTACTGCTCCATTTCGAGATAGAAGGAGTACACCAAGTTCTTTAACTTCAAATGATTTTAGTGAGGGGAATGGTGGTGACCATCCCTGGCCCTACTTAGAGTCCATGGCCAGACTATTTCAGCCAAATAAATGTAAAACAATATGATATTCAAACTTTTGACTGCTTTCTTTGATATACACAGTACTTCTACTTTTACTTTCAGTACTTGAGTAGCAATTTCTACAATACTTTTACTTGCAATACTTAAGTACAAAACATTTTGAATACTTTAGTACTTCCACTTAAGTATGATGTTTAGAGACCACTTCTACTTCTACTTAAGTCACTTTTTTGATATGGTACTTCTACTTCTACTCCACTCCTCTACTCCGGTACTTTATACAACTCTGGCGATATGGCGCGTATGGTCTCAGAGTATCTCACGCTTGACTGGGGTGCAGTTCTCCTCCTGCATTTCCTTTGGGATGGATAAAGTATCTTAGCCTATTTTATCTTATCTTAGTATTATGTCCACCCAGTCTGACCTACATTGGTGAGTTCCTTCTGTGTGTGTCTAAGATGGAGATGCTCAGCCGGCCAGTGGTGGAGTGCAGGTGTCCTCTGCATCTGGCAACATGTGGGACTGCAAGGCTCAATGGTGCTTTTTGGCTTCAACGGCACCTTCCAGGCAGCACTGTCTGAAAACCACTGCCTTAATCCTAATCCTAACCCCCTTAACCCTCACCCTAAACCCTAGATTTGGAGGGATATTGCCTTGAAGTCAGAGATTCCTAGAAGGTGCCATTGAGGTAGCCTGATTGCCATCGACTTTCAAAGCTCTGCGAGACTTTGGTCTGACCAAGAGCCCGTATAACAAAGTTTCTCAAAGCGCATGGTAGACCTGCTTGCCTTAAATGCCTCGGTTTGCTACTGGTCGATGTTAGAAAATGCTGCGCCGAAGCAAAACCAATCACACCACTCTTGCCTCTGACGTATGTGACGCGAAGGGAACTGCTTGAACAGGACTGAGAGCCGTTGGAGCGGGGGGAGTTCAATATTTTTCGGGAACTCAGAAAACCTGTTTAGATTGTAGCTGGCCAGACCAGAATGGACCTGTTTAGATTGTAGCTGGCCAGACCAGCGACAGCAACGCCGAAGATGTTACATCACTGGGAGGGCGTGCCAGGCTACCGTTGAGGGCAAAAAAAGACCAAAGACCAATTAGCTAATGCAGGCAGTTTCCTTCCACAGATGCTGATATGTTTTTGTAGTGGACATGTCCAGACCACAGTCCAGTCCAGTAAGCCCTCTCAGGCTGCTGACTCAGCAGAACCACTGGAGGAGAAACTCTGCTGCGGACAAAACTACTGGGGTGAAGCGAGAGCCTGAGTCAGCAATATAAACACACATGACATTATGGGATGTCCCTGCATGCCTTTAGTGGGACTGTGTGTCTACATGCAGTGGACTGTATTCAGCTGACCTTGATCCTAGCCAGAACGGGGTTTCTTTAGCTCTTGCAGATATCCATACTCAGCATGGCATGGTGTGCATACTCATGATTCAGAAAGGCAGGTTCAGGAGTCAGGACACTTCTCTGGTAAAAAGACAGTAACTTTAATAATATGCGTATGTGAATTCTGTGGTGGTGGTCATGCATAACACGTCCCTTGGTCGTGATTTTTTTGATCTTGATTAAAGATAGAGCCTTTTCATGCCTGCCTGTGTTGGTTTCTGACAATTTTTACTACTTTGTATATGAATCTGAACAGAGGTCAGTCATTCAGCTCTACATCAACTGTAATGTCTTTAAAACATACAATACTAAGCATTTCAAGACGTCCAAATCTTACAAATGAGATTGAAGACATTGAGGACTTGTGAGATTCTACTGATGCAGTAATCAACACACGCCTTTCCTCTCTCAGCGTTTTGCGTTTGTCATGAATCACTCTGTGAATGACGCTGCTCATGTGAACACACCTCTCAAAATAAACTGGCCCCATGGTGACAAGACAGACCACAAGGGGATACAATTTATACATTAAGTAATTTAAAAAAAATAATGTGGTGTGAAAGTGGCAGATTCTCTGACTCCATCTTTAGAACGACTCAATGACATTATCTTTCACATACAGTACATCAAGGTCTTTCATGTAGAGCTGAAAATAATGTACCTTGCTTCTGACCTCTGGCTGTGCTATAGATGCCTCTGTTAGCCCTCTCTGTCATACTTCACTGGTCTGGGTCTTACAGTAATATGTTCTCAGGTGACCCATGTCTTTACAGTTTTAGAAATGATCACACAATTGCCAAATCTTTCACTCAAAGAGCAAATCACCTCTATAGATTTGCAACAACATTAAGCATAGTATCTGATTCACACGTTTTTACGTACACAGAGATTATCAAAAAACTACACGTTTACACACTTTAGACACAGGAATCACTGATAAGTCTGTTTTTTTTTTTCATTTTAAAGATAATTATTTCCAAAAATATTCACACATGAACCCAAGTCATTGGGTCCAAGCACACTATATGTTCAATATTATTATTATTATTATTCAATATTATTATTTGAACATGAGCAGTCACACAGATACAGTACGTTTATATAATAATAATAATAATAAGTGAATGACGCAATTAAGAGAATGACAATTTGTTACAGTTCAAATACAGGCTCTATTATGCCTGCAACACCAAAGATGTTGTGGTGTAAGGGGGTGGGAGGGTTTGACAAAAAATAAAATAAAAAATAAAATGCTAAAAATTGTGTGTGAACTTGATGTTATGGTTCTTGATGTAATGGGGTGTTTACTGTCGAGCTGTGTGTATACTTGTAAAGCCCTGTAATGTTGTGGTTTAACGATGTAATGGGGTGTTTATACTGCTGGGTTAGACAGATGAGACTCAGGAACGGAGCCCAATGAAGGATCAGAAATGTCACGGCCACCCTCTCTCGTGTAATGGAGAGAGGTTTAAGCAGTAGGCCAACACACACACACTCACTGACTCACACACACACACACACACACATACACACACACACACATCCTCACACAAATACACACAAGCACACACATACACACACAAACACAGACAAAAATGGATGTGTGCGTAGGAAATACACACACACACACACACACACACTGACACACACCGTGGGACTTGGGCATGTTGAGACCACGGCCAGGGAAATGAAACTCATCCAATCCCACTGACACAGACCCAACAGCATCCCCAAATAGCCAGGTGGCACCACCCAAAAATGAGCACACACACATTTACTTTCACACACACACACACACACTTCCACTCTCTCGCTCTCACACACACACACTCAGATACTTACTCCATCATTCTCTCTATCTCTCTCTCTCTCTCTCTCTCTTTCTCTCTCTCTCACACACACACACACACACACACACACACACACAAACACACACACTCACACACACAAACACACACACACTTACTCAGAAACCAAAACACGTACTCTCTTGCACACATGGGTTGTGCTGCTGTTGGTTTGCCAAGTGTGCCAGATGAGTGGCTACAGACCTGGAATCAAGCTGGATGGACATTAGGAAATAAACCTTAATTAACTATACCTGTCTTAATTAGCTACCTATTAGAGCTCATTTAGAGGAAACAGAAATGGAGAGAGAAAAACATAAAAACATTACTAATCTATTCCAGTCATTTATATTATAGTTTGTTATTGGTGTTGGTGATGTACAGTAGCTGAAGAAGTAAAAGAACAACTGGGTCTTTGATGTAATAGTTCATTAAAACAGGGCAAGTACTATTCTACTGACTGTAATTTTGGCGGGCTTGATTTTACCTCCTGTTCATGTAGATGGCATGTGTAAAGAGTTTATGGCAACCACCTAATAGGAATAGCCAATTGAGAGAAATCTGTTTAGCTGTCTAGGGCTTGGGAAGCTTTGAAGGAAAGGCATTACAATAGCCCTCTCGTCTCTGTGACCCTCGGGAAAATGTGTTAAACTAACCCTCAGGAGAATGTTAAATTGTCTCACAGAAGACTGTGTTAATCTGACTCAGGAATGTTAACTGACTTACTTACTCTCGGGAGATTGTGTTAAATTGCCCCTCAGGAGACTAGAGTTAAACTGACTCTCTGAAGTGTTAAAACTGACCCTCAGGGGTGATACACTGACCTAAACTGGCCTTTAGGAGACTGTGTTAAACTGGCCTTCAGTAGACTGTGATGTTCCCTCTCCTGCTCCAGCAGCCATCTTAGGTACTGGACAGAAAAACACACCTCCCACCCCCACCATCATCTTAGGCACTGAGATGGAGGAGGCTTCTACTCGACTCCCACTCTCTCTCATTTCTCTCATCACTCTCCCTGCATGTGTTCAGCCCCCTGTGTGCACCCCTCAGCTCAATAAAGTTCTACTCTCAGCTCAGTATACACCCAATGGTATAAACAAATCCCCTTTATTCTCAGCTCAATATAGTCCTACTCTCAGCTCATTGATTAAGGGCTACCCACTGCACGCATTGGTGTGCGCACCCTAAGGAGTGTGAGCACTTCACACTTCTCAACAACTGTGTGTGTCTGTGCACATATGTGTGTATGCCCCCCAGATGGGTTAAATGCAGAGAAGAAATTTCCTTTCTGAAGGACAAAATAAAGTACTCTTACTCTTAGCTCAGTATACACTAGTTTCCTATACTCTCAGCTCAATATAGTATACTCTTAGCTCAGTATACACTAGCCTTCTATACACTAAGCTCAATATATAGCACACTTCTGTACTACTCTCACTCTCTGTGTGCTCCCCTCACACTGGCTGTCCCATATACAGTACACTTACTAGGTGTGAATAGTCTCCATACTAACACAAACTAGCTACTGTTGCAAATATACAATAGGTGTGCATATACTAGTATACATGCTAAAACAAACTAACACATACAAGCTACTCTTTCAAATACACCAGGTCTCATCTTTTCTTCTTTTGTTCATGTCCCTCTCACATTAAAGGAAAATACCGGAGTGAATTCAAGCATAGCCCTGTTGAAAAAGCTTGCTAAATGCGCTAGTTAGCGAGTGGAACAAAATAATTTGGTACAGCACAGACCAAACGCGAACGCAGAAGCGAACAAGCACTTTACACTGAATCAATGGGACCTGACTGTTGGAAACCGAAAGTAAGATCTGAGGTTACATTGACTCAATGTAAAGTGTTTCGCGTTCACGTTAGGTCCATGCTGTTCGAAGTTCTTTAATTTCATGCAAAATATATTGCTGTTAGGCGGCTCGTGCAGCAGGGCTATGCTTGAATTCACTCCAGTATTTTCCATTAAGCTGAGAGGTGCACTGGTCTGTAGAGTCAGTAGAGCCTCAGTCAGACTCAGAGCTGTGTGTGTTGCCCTTTAGGTTTGTATCTTCAGATCTCCCTAAAGGTCATTCCGGGATCTTGACTGGGATAATGGAGCAGGGCTCAGCAGTGCTGCTGGGAAGCAACAAGCACATCCACACACACACATCCTTAGACTCCATGGCAACGCCTCTCCATTCTGCATTCTCTCCACTGACTTCAAATAGGCCGCCACTTACCACTCAAATAGGAGACCATTTACAGTCACACCATTAACAGGGCAGGAAGATAGACAACCATAGATGGACATCCGTCCATCCATCCATCCATTCATCTATCTATCCACCTATCCATCTGTCCATTAAATCATCCATCCATCTTCCTCTGTAGATCTCTCCATCAAATAAATAGTTTTTGTAGACATGTGTGTAATCATCGCAAATTCTCTACTTGTGACAAATAAACCCCCATGAATCCTTGAATCCATATTCAGACATTCAGACAATAATCCATGTCTGGAATATTAGTTCAGCTTGTTACAATAATAGACTACGGCAAAATTGCTTGCAAAATGTAAGGAAATGACACCATCTTCATCGCAAAAATCACAAAAAATAATTTCGCCAAATCCTTGACGGACTGAAAAGTGCTCCTTGGTGCCTGAGTACAGAGAGAACTGGGTCTGGTGCAGGGGCTGTGTAGATCTGATCCATTCGGTGACACTGTCAGTGCATCATCCTACAAAACCACCACACTCCCTGTGCAGTGCGGTTCACACACACACACACACACACACACACACACACACACACCAACACACACACACACACACACACACACACACACACACCTCCTCACAGCACACACCCATTCGCACACACATGAACACATAAACACACACACACACTCCGGGGGTGGCCAGAGGATAAATGGCTGCTGTGTCTAATATAGACCAGGCATTAGTCTCCAATCCCACAGCACCCATTCTCTAATCTCTTCTCCATGTTGCTTTATCAGCTCATTCATGGCAAATAAATGTGTTTGTATTGGGCTAAATACACTTGCCTTGTCTTGACAACCAGCCACATCTGCTCTAGAAGCATGTTACACAGCAACCACTGTGGAACTGTGTGGGTGTATGTCAGTGGAGACTTAGTGTGTGCGTGTGTGTCTGTAGGAGCTTGAGTGGTCTTCAGTGGGTAGGCATTGGCATTATCAGTTGTCGATTGTAAAACGCCTCCTGTGTGTGTGTGTGTGTGTGTGTGTGTGTGTGTGTGTGTGTGTGTGTGTGTGTGTGTGTGTAGGAGCTTGAGTGGTCTTCAGTGGGTAGAGGCATTGGCATTAGCAGTTGTCGATTGTAAAACGCCTCCTTGCTTGACACACAGTGAGATCTCCTTGCTCTTCGATATTACAGCCATTAAAGGGGCTGTGGGATTTGACTAAGACAGAGATAAAACAGCTCCCCCTGTTGGTAGCCTCTCAGCCCTACTCAATCAGAATGCATAGACAGGATACACCTGTTGCTGGTAGCCCTTTAAATTCTTCAAATGAGCACATTTTACAGGAACACACAACTAAGAACAGCAACAGGAAGTGAGATAAGAAACAAATAAGTAAACGTGACTATTGATTGATAAGGAATAAACAAATGAAACTCAATCCAAACAATCAAATGAACTACTAAAGCACTTGGAGAATGAAGACCTCCACCAAGGCAATGTGGTCACAGACACAATATAAATTCTAGATGGTGTTTTGGATCACCGATCGATCACCACCAAAATCAAATCAGTTCGTACTCGTTCCAACATACAAGTTGTCCAAAAATGTCATCCAAATCCGTGCAGTAGGCTACTTTTTGAGTCATATTGTACACAGACACACACACACACACACACAAACGCACGCACACACAGATAGACGCAGGCAAAAACATAAGCTCCTTGGTGGCGGTAATGAAATGAAACGAAATCTCTGCAGACTCTTATGAGGACCATAAAGCAGAGCATATGAGTGCTTACTCTCACTAGAAATGCAGTCATGTTGCTCCATAATAAGGCCTTCATTTCTCGGCTCGTCACCTGGGTGCTCATCTGTCAGTGGAGTATTTTGTGTTAAGGCCTCTACACACTTGTTCTGTCAAAGTGCAGAGCACTGTGTTTCCAAAAGTATTTTCCATTGTTTTATTCAACGACCCCATACATCAGTGTCAAACTTTGCCACCGCCTGCGATGAAAAAAGCGATGTTGTCGAGTTTGAAAGTGCTCCGCCATGCTGTTGGCAGCCGTGTGCTGAGGCCCTTAATCACCTGTGCGCTCACCATTCAGAGTGTTGTTTTAATCACCTGTGTGCTCACCATTCTAACATACACAGAACCTGCCCCCCCAGAGTTGTTTTAATCACCTATGTGCTCACCTGTCAGCACTGAGAACATTCAGAGGAGTTATTTCACAGAACTTCTCACTTTGGTGAATACCAACAAGTCTCTGGAACTAAAATATTCATCAGCTGGGAATCAGTAGCGGAGAGCAGCAGTTGAGCTGACATTATGGCAGAAAACAGCGACTCAAGCAGCGTCAGCATCAGGTAGGCCTAGGAGATGTGTGTGTGTGTGTGTGTGTGTGTGTGTGTGTGTGCGTTTGTGTTTCTCCACTGAGGAGCAAAGGGAATTTGAGGTTGTGCGTATGTTATTTTTCTCAGAGTTGACAGGAGGACTTCAGGTTGTGTGTGTGTGTGTGTGTGTGTGTGTGTGTGTGTGTGTGTGTGTGCGTGCTAATGCATAGCCTGTTCCTCTGTTGGTCTGACAGAGTGTGCTCTGAGTCAGAGACCCCTGCTGTGGATGCTGCTGCTGCTGTGTTTGTGAGTCACCATGCAGAGGAACAAACAGCTGCTCTCTCTCTCTCTCTCTCTCTCTCTCTCACACACACACACACACACACACACAGTCAGTCAGGGGAGTCGACCTGCAACACTCAACCAGCTTTTGGGGTGTGTTCCCCAAAACCAAACATGCTAACATGTAACTATACTTACTTGGTTTGCAATGGGGACTATTAGCAGCTTCATGTAGGCTATGCGTCAAAGTTTTATCTGCAATTAGCAGATAAGTCTAACAATTAGCTTCCATTACAAACAATGGAAATGGCTACAGCACCACAGCCAATATTGTTAATTCTATTCACCATTCATTTCAATGTATTTTTGACAGAACTTGACTTCACACTTATCCAGTGTAGCCCTATAGGGTGAGCTGGTTGGCAATGGGGACAACTGTAGCAACTTAGTTGTTTGTCAATGGGAATTGTGTTGCTACTGCAGCTGAGTAAGCAAGTATGGTGCTTTGTATTGGGGAACACATCCCAGCACATCACATAATGCCCACAGCACATCTCAAGGTGAAGCGAGCCACTAGGCTATAGGAAACATCTATCCATGTCAGTTTCCTGCCAAAACACTGTCATCAGAATGGCTTTAGGACAAACACACAGTATCGGCTAACAGTGTTGGGCCTGGAGGTCAGGGGCTAGGAGCACAGCCAATTAGCATTCATCTACATTATGCTGACAGTTAGCCAATTAGGCCTGGCTATGGTGAGCTGCAGCAAGCTGCATAAGGACACCTACTGGGGAAGCATACAGTAGTATAGCAGTCTGACTATCCCAGGAGGAGATAAAGCTGCTGTCCCAATGGACTCCCTGGACTTCCCTTAATCTCCATCACACTCAAAACTCAGTGTGTGTGTGTGTGTGTGTGTGTGTGTGTGTGTGTGTGCACTGCAGTGCTCCTTTCATCTTATTCTAGTCTATCATCCTGTTTCTGTACTCCAGTCTTCAGATGAGAGCAGGCAAGTCCAACTGCACCAATGATGCAGATTCTGCCTTCAGTTTTATCTTACTCTGTCTCTAGTCTCTTCAAATGAAGTTACAGTATACTATATAATATACTATATTGGAGTTACAGTATACTCTATATGCTGCTGTCTGGTTTATGATTCCTATGTATTACTGCAATGGCCACATCCTCTCTAGGCCAAACTTGGATAAATAGACCACTTGATTTCTCTATCATTTCCCACTCTCACCTTTTCTTGGTTTGTTTAGGCCTACTTTATGCTTAGACCCTGGGCCAACCTTGTGATGTTCACTTGTGGTCACGTTCAATTAGGGGAAGAAAAAAAAAAAAAAAATCATGCCTGCTCTGATTTTTTGGTGAGAACACACTGGCCGGTTCAAGGGAACCAGCACTCGGAAAGTTACATCTGCTGTTCTACTCAGGAGTTTATTCTACTGGAGATTCTAATCTAAATTGTGCCATATCATTGGCCTGACAAAACAGACTATCACTAAATCTAGACATACTCGCTGAGCAACCGCTACAGTCCGTCTAGAGCAGTGGTACTCAAAAGTGTTCTCCGGGGACCATGTGGTGGTCCAACCGCGACCAAGCTGAAGTGGTCCGCGAGGGGATTTGCAAAGAAAAAAACATGTGAATTAAAGGAAAAAGCCAGCATGAATCAACACATAGTCCTACTGTTTTATAGTGCCAAGCTCTATTGATAGCCACCTCAATCACTGGATTTCATGCAAGGCAGACTGCAATAGCGAACGGCAGCTAACAGTAACAGAATGGGGCATTTCAAAACGAAAGCAAATCGATTAGGTTTCGTTTTTGACATGCCCCATTCAGTTAGTGTTAGCTGTACAAACTCGGTCTACGATGCACAAAATTCGATCATTGAGGTGACTTTCAGTAACGCTTAGCAGTATAAAACAGCACGGCTTCGTGTTGATTCACTCCGGATTATACCTTTAAGTCTGTGATGCTTTATTTGACATTATTTGAAGGTTAAAGACGAGTGGTTCACTGAATATTATGAGGCAGGCCTGTAATTTATATTAGCCTACATGGGCTGTATGACTATTAAGGTGCCCAAAAGTGCCTATGAAAGCCCACTGCTTTAGTTAAATGTTAGCAATAAAGGGTTGACTTGAAGACGGGGCCGAGGGGTGGTGGTCCCTGAAAAACGTTTTTGCGCAAAGTGGTCCTTGGCTTGAAAAAGTGAGAAACACTGGTCTAGAGTTCTAGGCTACCATACCATGCAAGGGCAATTTCAAATTGATTGGAAAACTCCTGTCACATAGAAGAAGAAATACCAAGGCAAGAAGAATTTTTTTTTTTTCACACACATTAACACAAGAGGCTGTTGTTTTGCTTTTTTCTCACAAAGAACCTTTTATGTTGCTTTCAAGTATTCAAAGTGTTAAATAAGTCCACTATGTCCTCATGGCCCACGTGAATGACAGGTCTGTTCCAAACGGGGCTTCAGTGGTACCGGGGTCCTTGGAAAACACTTGTTGTCTGTCAGCAAACTATTCACACAGTCTTTAAAAGGGGCCTGTTACTCTGTTCTGGTCCCTACAGACATCTGTACAGGAGATGGATGGAAGAGGAACTGGAAGATTGAGTGAGTGGAACTGGATAGAACTGTGTGTGTGTGTGTGTGTGTGTGTGTGTGTGTGTGTGTGTGTGGGGGGTTGTGTTCTGGCCCAGACTGAGCAGAGGTCTGAATACACACACACACACACACAGAGAACAGAACAGAATGGGGTTGGCACACACACACACACACACGCACACAGGGGGACTTGAGTTGGGAGGGTATAGAGGTGATCATGTTTGCAGAGTCCGAGTTGTTTAAGGCACCAAGTGCTGAGTGGAGATGACTGTGATGCTCTGGTCCAGTGGGTCGAGGAGGAAAAAGCCTCTCCACTGCACCCAGATGGACATTAGAGGCCAGCAGCGTTCCAGTGCCACTGATGACACTAGCCTCACGATGAGATATGAGATCCGGGGGCCGTTTCCCAAAGGCATAGTTGCTAACTCAGTTGTTTTAATTGTAATTTCCCATTGGTAACTGCTAGCAACGACGCGTTTGGGAAACAGACCCTCATCAGGCATCAGAGCAACATTAAAAGCTTATGATGAGGACACCAACACATCTACAGCAGTGGCTTCCACTGTGGAGAACCCTAACCTTCGGCTTTTTTGGTGTTCTATGTGCTCGACCCTTCTTCTAGAACAATGTTGTTTTAACTTTTAAAAGTCTCTGTCCGAAATGATCTGCCATGATCCACTGATACTCATGTTGTGCTATACAGGACTGTTTAAAAACATAAGAAAACAAATCACTACCAGCAGCTTGTGTGTGATTCGTGTGGCTACCCTTGCGGAGTTTCACATTGCATCTGTGTAGTGACTACTGCAGCTCTATTGGTACTGTTCACATTACATCACTTCCTGTGTGGTTGATTGCTGTAGCTGTAGGTGATCATGTGACATCACTTCCTGTAGCTGTATTGAGGAGATGCCACTAGTGTAGATGCGGACTGACAGGTAGAGTAGCCGTGAGCTGCCAGGGGCTCTGTAAAAACAGACGAGGGGAGGAGAGGAGAGGAGAGGAGAGGAGAGGAGAGGAGATGCACCAGTCCAATTACTTCAGCAGGTAAAAGAACACCTTTCCTGGAGATTGGTGACATACATGTACAAAAATAAACATCCAAAATGATATACATTATTCAGATCAACAACAAAACAAAAAAATGCAACTCTCTCTCAGTACTGCTTGTTGGGTTCCACTGATGTCAGACCAGTGTTACAGCTGCAGTCTAAAACACTTTCCTTTACAAAGTCACACTCTTGCGTACACACAGAAACACACACAGACTCCGAGAGATTCATTCTATTGATGGTCCTAGTAACAATAGGAGTCCTCTTTGAGTGTTGGTGTGTAACACATATCAAACAGCACTACTAGTGTAGATTTGTATGTTTAGTGTGTGTGTATTTGCTCACATACTCCAAAGACCACAACCATTTCAAGTGCACAAGTGTGTGTCTGTGTGTGTGTAGTGTACCAGTTTCCTTCCTGAATCCTGATATGAATTTTTCAGCGTATTTTGACAGCTGCAATCAGAATGCCTGATGTGAGGAGAGTTGCGGCTGTGACTGATGGATGGGTAGCATCTCAGTGGGCACTGTAGCCTTGGTTACCTGGACACTCCTAATCAGAATATTCTAGTTCAGTTGGAGTTGCATCTCCTTGGATACTGTTCTATAGAATGCACCTTGGAATCTTTCTAATCACATTAGAAGTGTCCATGTAAACACGCCAATGTGTGTCTTCCGCATGGTGCTCGAGATGCTTTCATCATCAGTGACATAAAGCTAGGAATCTCCTCTGCTAGAGACGCAAAGCCAATATGTACTCTACTAACAAACATACAACACACAGCAGGGAAAAGAAGTATTCAACATGTCAACACCTTTCCAAAATTGTTGGTATATTTTTTCCTCTTTTCTCTAAGAAATGTTGCTGCTACCTCCAATGTCTCTGACTATCCCTCTGACTCCCCAACACAGAAAACTGGCCAGCTCCAGCAGAGTGTGTGTGGTTGTGGGGAGAGTGATGATGATCCTACACACATATATATATATAATGGTCCCTATGTTGCTTACTGGAGGGCCAGCGCTGTCCATCGTTTAGATTTTCAACCCTGGCTAGTAGATTTCAGTAGCCCGACAAGTCAGACTAGGACATACAAATGTCCAGTCTGGCAACACCATGTTCAATCCTAGGGAAGGACCTAGCTTTTCCCAACCAATCAGAGTAACAAACAAGGTGACAAAGCCAATTCAAACCCATCGCTGTTCCACTATTGGCTACCACTAGGGTTCTGGACATTTATATTTCTAGGCTAACATATTGGTGGACAACGAGAAGTTCATGTTTGATGACGCATAGTTCAGGGTTAAATTTATACATACATTTATCAAATGTATAACATTTTTAATGCTTCATTTTCATGTCATTTTATTTCATTAATTAGAGGTTTTGAAGTTATTGATTTTATTTACTTATTTATTTTTAATATGTGGCCATCTTGGACTAATTCTGGTGCCTGATCAAAATATCATGCCAGTAGTCCAATCGCAAATATATTTTAAAACGTTGACATGGTCAATACTTATTTTCCCTGCTACATGTCTGTGTGTGGTCACTGATGAAGAGCGCTGGACAACAGGTGTAGCTCTCTCAACAGAAACCACATTTCCAGTAAGATATGGACCCAAAACCAGGTAGTGTGTGTGTGTGTGTGTGTGTGTGTGTGTGGTCAGCATTCCTCAGTGTGTGCCGTGTAGTGTCTAAACTGCCTCTGGGTCGTGTGTGTGTGTGTGTGAGAGAGAGATGCAGAGAGGGAGAGGTGGTCAGACAAGTAGCTGTGCTGTTTGGTGTGTGTGTGTATAAGCTTGAGTGTTGTGAGCAGGCTGTTGGATAGGCTACTGTCCAATACAGTACAGAATGTCTGTGGCACTCACTCACACACACATCCACATCCAGCACCATCTTCCCTACAACATCCCATCAGCACCACCTATTACATCAGCATGGCAAAGGTCAAAGGTCAAGTCCCTTCAACCTTTCAAAAGAACAGCACCAAAGCAAGTTACAAAAAAAAAAAAACAGGAAAAGAAATTATATATTTATATAAATCAGCTTAAGCAGCTTTTTTCCCTCCCTTCCCCCCAAACACATATCTACATCCTCGTTATTTATCTTACAAACCAGAAGTGCTTTGACTTGGTATGATGGTGATGATGATGATGATGATGATGATGATCTCTTTTTCTGTAGCTGGATAATTTACAGAGTCCACTGCCTCTCAGAGATTCACACCCATCATGCCCTCCCAACAATAAAAAGCTTTTTTTTGTTGTTGTTTTTTAAATGTTGTTGTTTTTTTTTTTAAATCAACACTTTGTGACATTGATTCCTTGATTACAGGTGGGGGGGTGGGGGGTTGACTGGTCCTGTTTCCTCCTAGAGGAAGTGGGGTCAGGGGTGGGGGGATGGTTGGGGGGATGGCAGGTGTCAAGTGGGGAGATGGAGAGACTGGTCCTGTTTCCTCCTGGAGGAAATGTCGATGTCGATAGCTTCCTTCCCCACAATCAAGCGGAGGCGCTTAGGCGCTGGTAGGGGGAAGAAATGGTCAAACTCATCCTCCTCCTCCTCCTCCTCTTCCTCAGACGAGGATGGCGTGGGGGCTGCTCGGGGTGGATGTGAGTGTTTACGTGAGTGTGTGCGTGAGTGTGTGCGGTGTTTATGCCGGCGCTTCCTGCTGTGAGTGTCGTGCAGCGTCTGCTGGAGCGTCTCTTTGGCGCCCCCTGATGGCGTGGCGGCGACGGTGCCGGTGCTGAGTGCGGAACGAGCGCCGAGGGCGAGCGCCGTGTGCGACTGCGTCACCTCCTCCTCTTCCTCCTCACGCTTCAGCTGGATCTTCAGCTTGGTGTGGTTGCCGTGGGATACGCCGCTGCTGCCGTTGGCAACGAGGCCGTTGTTGAGGTGCGCCACGTAGGAACCGCCCCAGTCGGCGTGGCGCTTCTTGCGGAACTTGATGCTGATTTTGGAGGAAGAGGAGGGTGATGAAGACGGTCGGTGGCTTTTCTGAGAGCTCGGCGCTTTATCCGCCTTGTCCCGGTTCTTCCGCCGGCCGCGGTCGTTGTCGCTACGGCGGCGCAAGGTGAGCTTGGGAATACCGCTGCTGTCCTCGATTAGCAGTGCGTCGTAGCGAACCGGTCGATGTTTCCGTTTGCTCTTCCGCTTGCGGGACGACGACGACGAAGCACCGTTTCCTGGGTGACTCAAGTCTTTAGAGATGACAGACGATTGGCTGAGCAGTCCGAGGCTAGGGGAAGGGGAGGAGTTTGGGCAAGAGTTTGTAGGGGGAAGGTCACGGGAAGGTCACAAAGAAGCCCTTCCTCTTCCTGTTTTACTGTCCTATCAGATCGCAGACGGGTCAGCCGTCGCTGTGGCAGTGCTGCCCGTGTGCTGTGATTGGCTGTGAGCTGCTGGCTGGGCGGAGCTACACCTGACTCATGCTGCAGGTACTCGTCCATGTCTGCAGGCTCCGTCTTAATGACCACCCCGCCCAGCTGTGGCCCAGTTGTGTCCGGTATGTGGGGCTCCTGTTTGACCCTTGACCCTGTGACCCCTGTGACCTCAGTGACCTTGGCAGCGGTAGCAGCCTCCTGCTGCTCCTTCAGTAGCGTGCGTGTCAGCCTGCGAGTCCTGTAGCTGCACGCTTGCTCTACGACCTTAGCGACCTCTACACCCACGCCAGGCTCCGCCCCAAGCCCCACCCCCAGCTCAATGGCCTCCTGCTTGATGCTGTGGCACAGCGACAGTCTAGTGACCCTAGGGGGCGCTGTAGGGGTTTTGTGCTGCCCGGCGGCCCCTCGCACACGACCTTGGCTACGCAGACGCGTGCTCGCGGGGTTGGGGGTTTCAGAGGGGGCGTGGGTTGGCCGTTTGGACCGGGAGCGATGGTGGCGCTTCGAGAGCCGACGGCCACCGCCACTGCTGGTGGTGGTGGTGTTGGTAGAGAGGGCGGCCGCTCGGGAAGATGAGGTAGAAGAGGGAGGCTGGGACACAGAGTTCTGGTTCTGGCCCGCCTGCGTTTGGGTTTGGGTTCTGCTCCGAGTCCGACTCAGCTTCACGGCGCCGGGGCTGGGGAAACGTTTCTGTGCCGCTGAAGATGGGGAAGAGGAACAGCAGAGCATTTTAGACCTGATCACTGCACAGGCTACTACACACACTGAGGGGTAGGGGACCTCACCACTGCACAGGCTACTACACACAATGAGGTTGGGGGACTACAACACAGCATTTTAAGGCCACTATACACCAAAGATGCAACAATTTAGTTACCATAGCCGATGCCTCGATAAACTAGCATGCTGGTCGGTTCGCAAACAAAGTTACACCTTGTAATTAAATGGCAAACTTTCCAAAAACTTGTGTTCATTTTTGAGACTATGAGGCAAATCCGTTATGACTGAAGTTGAGCAAACACTGCTGTTTCATCGAGGGAGATAATTCCATTGGCCAAAACTGTGCGGTAAAAAACTTCTTAAACTCTGAAACTGCCATTAGACATGTTGCATGTTTAGCAGTGGATTGAGACTACTTGCAATGACATGCAAAGTTTGACTCACACCGCCGCAGCTCAGCTCTTCTCAAACGATCTTGCTAAGTTTTGGATTTTCTGCATTTAATTGGCCTCACACAGACGGAGTGGGGGCTTCTTCAAGCCTTTATTCAAATAGAAGAATATGACTGGAAATGACTGGGAGAGACAGAGAGGGATCCAGAAATGACCTCCAGGTGCAATCTAACCTGGCTCCTGGACTTCATGGAATGGACGCCTTAGCAACTGCTTTAGGACTTTCCCTCACATCTCCCATCATTTAGAATACACTCTTTGCTTTTTTTTTACCTTTTTGCCTTTTTGAGCATTGTTCCAGAACTCAGGGAAAGCATCTGATGGATTACTGAAGAGTACACTGTTACCATGCAGTGTATGTGGAGAGGATAAGTGTGTGTGTGTGTGTGTGTGTGTGTGTGTGCATGACACAGAGTTAAAGGAAATAATCTCACTAAAAAAACACGTGTGTTGCTATGCTGTTCTCATCAATGATTGTGTGTGAGTGAAACCCACGCCCATGAGGCTCGGAGTGTGTGGGTGTGTGTGTGTTATGTGTCGCTTACATGAGTGTGTCTGTGGTGATTCCTGAGTCTCGGCGTCGGTGTGTGAGCCCACAGAGTGTGTGTCTGAGTGCTGGCTGCTCTCGCCCATCTTCTTGAGTCGGTTCAGGCGCCGGTCCGTCTCCCGCAGGGCGTACTTGCTGTTGATGACCGGCGGAGCCGCCACTGGAAGACCCGCCTTCGATTTAAATGCACCTGTGCCTCGTCTACACACACACACACACACACACACACACACACACACACACACACCAAGAGTAAGAATCTGCAGGCACCTCAATAAAGCTCCATGTCTTCTTTTCCATCAATGGCGATGTCCAGCATGTAAATCATCATATACACACTGAAGCACTTCACACACTGTGAGCGTGTGTAAGAGTGAGCAGAAAGTAAGAATCTATATATCTATCTATCTATCTATCTATCTATCTATCTATCTAATCAATCTAACTATTTACAGTATATTGAGTCTTAAGACTTCATTCTCCCACTTCTCACTAATGGTGTACATTGAGTTGTCACTCCTAACAAGCCAAACTAGATCACATACACACACACACACACACACACACACACACACACACACACACACACACACAACCCAAACTATAAATGATCAGAAAAGGTGAACGACGAGGGACTGATTAAAGGAAGTAAGGCCTTTGATGATGCCCGCTACCTTTCACATGTGTAGCATTCACAAAACTCATTGTTGTCCCCGAAGAAGCCGTCTCCGTAGTAACAAGAGATTTCCTCGCCGGGCTCGATGTCTCGGAGAACTTTGACACAAGCTGTGTCTCTGCCAGTGGACACGAACTGGGGAAGGAAAAGAGAAGAGATTTTTAGAAGCCAGCTCTCTTAGAGGGGGTGGCAACACAACAAGCTACTTGCTCTCTCACTTAAAAGGGGAAAACTCTAATCAGACTTACCTTGCAGTTTGGCCGGCAGTCTGAAAAACAAAACAATAAATATTAATAGTAATAAACTGGGATTAATATACTGAAGCAACACACAATCTTGCAATAGCAGAGGAATTTGAGAAAGACCTACAAAAAATACAATTTGAAAAAGTAGGAAATAAAAGGATCTTTAACAAATAATCAACAAATAATTTTGGGGTCCAAGACATCCAAAAACTGTCCTGAGTAAAAGTATAGCACATAAACTGGATGGCAGAGCTAATGGGTAATCACTGCTTGGACTATTACATTGTTTCAGGTTTGTGGGATCACAAATGTGTGAGTGTGTTCATATACATATACACACATTCCATGGTGGACAAAGGCTTGGAAAAACGGGACCTATGTGTGTGTCTCTGTGTGTTCCTTAGCAGTGTGTGCTTGGTTTCACATACAGTACATGTGGATGTTCTGTGATGTATATATGTGTGAGCCTGTGTACAGTATGTGTGAGTGTGTGTGTGTGTGTGCTTATGTGTGTGTGCATGAGTACATGTGTGTGTGTGTGTGTGTGTGTGTACCGCGGTTGATGAACAGAGCAGGCCCCAGCCAGAGCTGAGCGCAGTTCTTGCGCGTGGATTACATGTGCATATGTTTGTGTGTGTGTGTGTGTGTGTGTGTGTGTACCGTGGTTGATGAACGCAGCAGGCCCGAGCCACAGCTGAGCGCAGTTCTTGCGCGTGGAGTACATGACGCTGAAGTCGTTCTCTCCGTGACGGAGGAGGGTCTTCTCCTCGCTGGCAGACATCTCGGCGATGCAGCCCACCAGGTACTCGATCTTATCATTACGCTTCCTGCAGGGGGCGCACAGCAAGCAGCCGCTCAATCAGCAACGCCGCAGGACATATTGCGTCTCACACACAGCACAGCAGAGATGCACTGCATTTACACCATACCACTCAGAGCAGGGGGGAGGGAAATGCACTTTATTTCACCAGGAACCGTCAATGACTCCATGGCAACAGCTAGAATATCGACACTATTCTGTAAATAGTATTATATTACTAAATATATCAGATGCACTTTATTTCACCAGGCAATGGCAATTCATCCTTGGCAAAAGCTAACATAGCAGTGCTATACTGTAAAAATATTTCCTTCAGATGCACTTTTTCACCAGGAACTGTCAATGAATCCATGGCAACAGCTGGAATATCAGAGCTATTCTGCAAATATTACTTCAGCTTTTTTTTTTTTATTTAACCAAAACATCACCACCATGTAAAGCATTTTTATTTTTGCCTTATAGGAAGAATTGGGAGTCAATCAGTCAATATCCCTGTTTGAGAACTCAAGAGTCTTTGAGGATTCTGACCTAGTTGATAGGTATTGCTGTTGGAATAACAGCGTTTTGTTGAATGTAGACTGAATTAGGCAAGTGCCAGCTACCGCTAACAGAGGCGGAATAAGGTAACAGATCTTCATTGCCCTCATTACTTAGCTTTAGCTTCCATGTCACTATTTGGTCCTACTGTTATGTATGTTGCACCAAATACTGTTTCTCATACGGCACCTGCTGATAGCATTGGGCAACATGACACAACAGGGCTACAAGTTGATACCCTCCGGATCCTCCCTTTAAATACAGTATCAAGTGCAATGTTTACCGTGCCATGTGTAAACACTGTTATTGACACAGGGTAGCAGGATCTTACCATTCTTTAGTTGCCACTATTTTAGCTCCGTTATTCTCTGACGAGTAGCGGTTACAGGGCAAGATCTCAAAGCCGCTGTTGGTGGCAAAGATGCGCAAGTAAACAAATACCTGTAAAAAAAAAAAAAGTAAACAAACAATAAGCAGACTAGTAAATACACAAAAATCAACATCTATCATGACATTCTATCATGACATTCTAACATGACGTCAGAACTTGTGGGTGTGGGTGTAGGCCTATACGTCCTTGTGTGTGCGTGTGTGTGTGTATGTGTGTGTGTGTGTGTGTGTGCGTGTGTGTGCGTGTTCATACGTGTGTGTGTGTGTGTGTGTAATGCTCATGACTCACATGTTCTTTGAAGAGCTTCTCCTGGGCTTTGTTCTTGTGCATGAGGTGGCTGCGGGTCCAGTCCCCTGCAGTGAGGGCTTTGAAGGCCTTCTCCAGGTTATCATGCTTCTTAAAGCGCTCAATCACTTCCTTTAACTCTTCCTGACGTGTTTTGATTGGACGAAACCTGCAAGAAACAAACACCTCATTCCCTGGACTTGCTTACTAATAGGTTAAAGGTATAATCCGGAGTGAATCAACACGTAGCTCTGCTGTTTTATACTGCTAAGCGCTATTGAAAGCCAGCTCAATGATCGAATTTTGAGCATCGTAGACCGAGTTTGTGAAACGGCAACTAACACTAACTGAATGAGGCATGTCAAAAACGCAACCTAATTGATTTGCTTTTGTTCTGAAATGCCCCATTCTGTTACTGTTAGCAGTCGCTTCGCTATCTCGGTCTGCCTTGCATGAAATCCAGTGATTGAGGTGGCTATCAATAGCGCTTGGCACTATAAAACAGTAGAACTACTTGTTGATTCACGTGACCTAAAAGATATGCAAAACTTTAAAGACACTACCCTGAGCCCTTTGCCCTGAGGGTTAGATTTTGGGTTTGTTTTCTTCTGGTAATATTCAGCAATGTGTCTGCCTCAGGAGGTGTACAATGTGCAATATATATGATCATATCATCATATTACTAAAAGTAAATAAAGCAAATAATATATAGCAAATACATAATGAGTAATACATAATTATAGTTCTTTAACTTATATACTGCTCTTATCTTTCTCACTGACTGCTAGCCAGGCATTGATTTCCCAAAGGCATAGTTGATAACCAGTTAGTTGGCAATTGGCAATTGCATTGCAACCAACAACGTTTCCTATCTGGTTAGCCTCATCAACCATTCTTACAAGAAATTTGTTCTTAAATCCCACTTGTGCAGTTTTTAAGAAGATTTGCATTCACCAATATAGATTTCTAAATAGGACCTTAGGAACAAATTAAAGAAAATTCTTAAGAAGATACTGGTGAATGATGCCCAATGCCTTTGGGGAACGCATCCTAGGTAAATGCAAGTGGGTGCAGGTGAGAGCAGGTGCTGAGGGCGTACCTAGGGTTCATCTTGTGTGTCTGGAAGCCCAGGTACGGGTCGACGATGAGGCTGGTGGAGAGGTCATCGTTCTCACACAGCTCCCTGGCCTTCATCCCCAAGGAGGAAGCATGGCGCCGGTCCCCCTCCACACCACCAGCTGCGAACCCTAAAACACAACACACACACACACAAAGAGTTAAAATACATGCACTGCACACACACACACACACACACACACACACACACACACACACACACACACACACACGGCATTTACCACTTCCTCTCTGAACCTTACTAGTAATTAGACACACCCGAGTCCAAACAAACACACACACGCACGCGTACGAGTCCAAATAAACACACAGACAGACGCACACACAGACAGCGGAGTCCAAATGAGCACACACACACAAACACAACAATGAGAGCTTGCGAGTGTCACTCACTGCGGCTGGCCCTGCGAGTGCTGGGTGAGCACTTGCTGGCAGAGGCGGAGGAAGAGGAGGAGGAGGAGTGGGGGGTCCTGGTCTGCCCCCCCGCCTGCTGCTGCTGCTGCTGGGCAGAGACACGGCCGCCCTGCTGGTGCCGCCTGCCGTTCAGGACCATGGTGTCGGCTTTGACCGACCGCGTCACTCCGCCAGACAGCCTGGGCCTGGAGCATCTAGGCCTGCAGGGGAGGGGTCTGCTGGGGCAGGGGATGGGGGATGGGGTGGGGGTGGCTGGGGTCCAGGCAACACTCTCTGTTGGAGCAAAGAAGAAAGTTAGAGTTACTGAAGGCCTACTGTTGGTAGCACACAGACAACATGCTATGATAAAGACAGGAGGTGTTAGGGTGGGTGGCTACAGACCAAAGATCCGTGACAAGACGGGCTGTGACATTCTAAAAACCTGCAAAGTTCAAAAACTCTGAAACTGTGATTTGATAATGTTAAATATTTTGCAGCGGCTTGCAACTGCTTGCAACAACCTGTGACTATTGATTGACTATTCTTCAACTACTCTCTAAAACAGTCTCATCTCGTCACGGATCTTCAGTCTGAATTGAGCTTTAGACTACTAGGTGGTAGGGGATTTGACTTCGAGGAGACAATGATCTGAGATTAAATCAGATAGATATGGTTCCCCAGACTTAAAACAGACACACTATGAGCATAATCTATATCCACTACAGTGTATTTACACACACTTTGAATATAGCACATCAACAGGCAGGCAATCAACTTTCATGACTGGTTGAGGATTTCACAGACCTCTAGCTCCCCACAGTGGAGATATGACCTACAACACTGGCATAACAAACAGTGGGCACGGATTCGGTAATATTGCTTTAAGAGAAGACTACATTGGCACAGGTCTCACATCATAGCTACCTTTCCTGCTGGGTTCGTTCGAGCTACAGTAGCCTACACACCAAGTAGATAGATGTTCCTTGATGAGACCAGGTTTCACAATAATAAGGAAGTTATCGATTTGCTACTTTTGTTATAACTATCTAATGAGATGGTAACTAACAAGTAGTTAAGGTTTATCAGGACTGACGGTGATTTCCCTGTGTCTGCCAACCAAATCATGTGAAACTAAAGCGATCGCTTTTGCAACGTTTATCACATTAATAGGATGCTGACTGCTAACTAGTACTGATCATTTGCTACAGTACTCATCCTTTCATTTCGGCCGAGTCTGTGGGTTGATGCAGTTGTCGCGCCTATCTATCATCTTTTGTAGCATCGCTCGATAGCTAAGGGCTTGTTATCGTTGAATAACCACCAAAGAAACTGTTGCGTTAACGGCCTTCATATCATAATAACATCCCGAGAATCCCTGAGATTCCAGAGAAATGCTCGAGGACATCCACAAATCAGTCCTCGAGAGTGTCTTTGATCAATCTTGTCAGCTAATGTTAGCAACTTCTGACAAGCATTCTGTAGCAAGACAGCCGAGCTGTAAACTTACAACCTTGCATGGCAACCCACCTCAACAAAACACTTGTATTCAGTCGCATTCAGCAACTCATCGATCTAAAACCATTTATTCTTACACTCGTGGAAACATCTAACCAATTATCGGAATCTCTATTTAACAACAGACACAGTGGCAGTAGTCAGTCGAATATAAACAGGGAGCGCTGATTGTACGAGCTAACTGAACGCTACTGGCCCATGTTAACTTGCTATCTAGGTAACGTTAAAGATGGATAAGACAGCACGCATTCTAAACACTACAGCGTGCAATAGCATTACAAGTCTAAACAAACGGTTTAAACGAACATGGTAACCTATCATTAGCTTTACTGCAGAAGGTAATCTAAATGAGCTGTAACTAATAGGATAACTTGTTAGCACAGCTAAATACACACAGGCCCACTCATGTTAAAGCTCGAAAGAAAGCCATAGATGATGACTAAGTCGGCAATCTTTGGGTTATTTAAACAGTTATGACCAGACTTACCTAACGTTACTGAGTTGTCGTTCCATCAGTAGCACAACCAGCCGCGTAATGATATCCACACTAGCTAATTACACCCTTTTCCAGCACCACGGTCAGCAGCTAGCTAACGAGCAACTTACCACCGGCTGGTTAAGGTTTGGTTAACCACAGAAGCTTAGCTAGCTAGCTTGTTTCACATACGAGTCCACCTGAACTCTCACATGCCGGTGCTAACGTCAACCCCGTTGGCAACGGTGGTTAATGAAAAGACAACCAATGCCTGTCCTTGTCCATGCCACGACACAATACATTATTGCAGGATAACGATAAACTTAGCAGTTTGTTATGATCATAATGTTAAGCCAGAGGTCGTCGATAAACCTGCAAATGAAGCCTACCTAACTAATGCTAATGTGTCATCAATCTTAGATGACTAGCTTAATCAATCGTGATAAACAGACTTTTTTAAAAGGACTGAGTGTAAACCCTCACACACTGTGGAAAGCTAGACATATGAACTAACGTTAACAAACGTTAGCATGGCTATCAGGATATCATGAGTAGCAAAGCAAAAATAACTAGCTAGTAAGCTTTGCCTTTAGTTTTAGTTTTTCAGTTTTCCAAGCATTACGTTTTGTATTGAGGCAGCCTTGCTAACTAAGTGTACGTGAATTAATTCCAATCACAAGTTGTTGCCACTATCTCGAAACAACATATCCGTAAAACTTGTACCTCAGAGCTGTTTCACGAAAAACTAGCTGTAGCGGTACATCACTAACGAAGCTCTGGGTTCCATCCCTAAACTAGCTGCATGCTAGGTCCATGGCTAATGTCAGATACATTGCTAACCCACCAATAGCTATACTATCTAAAGTTAGTGTACAACAATAATTGATTTTAAACATCTGAACAGAATGACCGAGGTGCTGTTACTCACGTTAGTGTTTCTTCTCATAAACGGTGTTTGGTACTTCGTACACAGCTCGTACAAACAAAAGTCTTAGAAATAAACATTAAAATTAAAGATGGCGGTGGTGATACTTCTCTGTACGCAGAGAAGGATGCAAGTTAACGTTAGCCCACAGTGTAAACGTTAGATATTGTAGCTATCTGGAGTTAACGTTAGGTTAAAAAATAGTTTGAGTGGTCTATGCTAACGCACTTGCTTCTGAATGTCTACCAAAGTTCGGGTCTGGGATATTTAAGAGTAGGAATTCTTCACAAATAGCATAGCTAGCAACCGAGCATGCTAAAAGTGTTTGCTGCAATTCCGAACCTCTTCCCCTTCAAACTCCTCCACAACTTCAGGCCCAGTCTAACCAGGCGACCTGATGGGTCTGCAAGTGGTCTCCATTCCCTCTATGCAATCACAGCCTGAAGATGGGGGGAAATCATTTTGTTTCTGAAATGAGAATTTGGTCATGGAGGATTATGGAATTAATTAAGGAATGGTGTTAATGAACTATAGGCCAATATGTCCATTTTGTTTACATTATCTCTTTGTGTGTGTGTGTGTGTGTGTGTGTGTGTGTGTGTGTGTGTGTGTACCTAGGCTTAGCCTACCCCTAAAATTAATCCCAGTCCAAGTCTTAGGCTTGGCTCATCGTTAAGGTGGCCTTATGAAAACTGGCCACCAATCAGTTGTCATAGCACAAAAAGAGAAGTAAGCTCTGGCACTAAATTAACCTGCCCACTGCACGCAGTGGGTTAATTCTGGCCCATATGGACAAGCAGGGCCGTTCTAGGCATAGACACACGAGGCGTCGCCTAGGGCACCAAATATCAGGGCATCACAATACATTTCTTACTCTTTCTTCGTTTTTCTCTTACATTTTAGAAAAGAGGAGCAAAACTATATCTGGCCTGGGGACCAAAATCGCTAGAACCGGCCCTGTGGACAAGCAATGACCATGGGGCCACCCTCACCCCTACAACAATCCAGATTCTCAAGGACGCTCAATGGTGTTTCTTGCCCCCAACTGCACCTTCCAGGCAGCCCAGCCTAAAAGGCACTACCCTTACCCTATTCCTAACCCTAACTCCCTCAACCCTCATCCTAACCCTAAACTGAGTGGAGTAGTGCCTTGGCACCGTAGAGGGCAAACAATACCCTCAAGGACCCTCCCACCGTTTGGGGCCCTGCAATTTAGTGCACCTTTTCTCTACAACGACCCTGCCTGCATGAGACACTTTTATGCAGTCTGTTGATATGTAGGCCTAGGCTTGGTGGATTTGCCAAACAAATTGCATGAGCCCTAACACAAGTGAGAAATAACACAGCAGTCGATTTGTGTCACAGATAAGAATGCAAGCTTGTTTTTTATTAATGACCAAAGCAAAGCAAATGGGATTTTTTTTTTTTGCATTAGGCAAGATGTTGTCATCACCATGAGCTTGAGCTTGACCTCTCACCTCCTGATTGAATCCATGGTATCGGGTAACGATGCCCTCTTCACCCATCAACGTCGGGTAACTACAGTAAAGACCAAACATTAACATTGAGCTATTTCTGTCCTTTGGTGAGCTCAATGATCTCAGCGTTTGAAGGAGAGCCAGCTTAACAAAAACTTTTTCTTCAATTAATCAGTATTGATTATAATCAATATTGAAGGCTGAATCATCACAAGAAGAATTTAGAAATTTAGCCTAATAATATTTTGAGGCTGTTGCACAAAACCTTCTTACATTATACTGTTCAGAATTGTAGCACATGGGACAGTAATTTCCTTACCTTCAAATACAGACGTCATCCTCTTGCGTAATTCAACCACGACTATAGCAGACACACCCATCATTGTCAGAGTCCCGATAACATACAGGTGTATGAGTAGACCAGAATCATCTGAAGGAACACTCACGGTGCTCTCTAAAATTCCATCAAAATTCCATCAAGAGTCTTGTCAAAACTTGACCTCCAGTACAACTCAAAACTCAATCAGAACAGAACAGTCATGGCCGGTATCTGCATTTTTGAAAAAAACATGAAAGGCACTAGATATCCTGTTACTCATTTGCAGTGTTGGGCAAGTTACTACAAAACTGTAATGCATTATTTATTACTTGTTACTGACATTGACATACTGACAAGGTGATGTGGTATCTGACTCCATTGGGCTTACTGTAAATAAAAACACCAGAATAT